>OY783194.1:9740433-9810148 GCA_963678675.1 Xiphydria camelus
AGAGAGAGAGAGAGAGAGAGAGAGAGAGAGAGAGAGATGATGATGATGATGATGTAGTTTATTATTCAAAGTAGAACAAATAATATGTGCTCTTGGTAGAGCTCAGTGTACAAGCATGAGTAAGTCCTATAAATACTTAATACTAAGCTATGCTAATTACTAAATACTAAAAAGAAAAAAATGCTAATAATAGTTGGGCATAAGATACGATTCAATTTAAGCAAGAGCATATGAGGTAAAGCAGGTTAAAATAATAGTGTAGATTGAAATTAAATGTAAATAGGAGTAAGCTTAAGCGCGTATATAAATTAATGCTAGCGAGATTATGTTTGCCGCGGGCAGTGAATTTAGTCAAGTAGTCAAGTAGAGTTTTCCGAGTTGAATAGCCACTGTTTGGTTCTTGCTTTAAAAGCGCCGGGTGTGGAGACTTCAATAATGTCCGGTGGTAAGGAGTTCCATAAGTATGGAGCAGATACCGCGAAAGACGACTTAAAGGCCTCAGTCCTATGCATGGGTATGGTGAGGGAGCGATGATGTCCAGTCCGACTTGAGGATCGATGTGAGCTGTATGATAGTAGTTCAGAAAGGAACAGTGGCCGATTTGTAGAGATAGTATTATAAGTAAGCGTGGCGAGGAACAATTTCCTTCGAGACTCGATAGTAAGCCAACCAAGTTCACGGCGGTATTGACTAATGTGGGTATCGCGCGGTAATCCAAAAATATAGCGAATCCCTTTATTAACTAGTCGTTCGAGCTTGAGATTGAGAACAGTTCCAGCACCATTTAGAGCAACCGTACAGTAGTCTAAGTGAGGTAAGATTAAAGCGCTGACCAATATTTTCCGAAGGCTGAAGTTGGTGTAAGGTCGGAGTCGATGCAGTTGATAGTAGGATCGATTGATTTTTGCAGTGACAAAGCGGACATGTTCTTTAAAGTTGAGTTTGGAGTCGATAATCAATCCTAGATTCCTCACCGAGTTGACGAGCGGGATATTAATACCATTGGATCCAAGTGGTGGAAGACTGCCGGAATTGATGGAGTTGATGTAACGCTCATTGCCAAGGATGATCGCTTTAGTCTTGCCAAGATTGAGTTTGAGAAGGTTGTTGTGAGCCCAGCGGTCAATACGGAGTATATCTTCGTTGAGTTTGGCTATACATGAGTTTAGTTCGTGAGGAGGACAATTCAGATAGATTTGCAGATCATCGGCGTATAGCAGGCGTTTAGCGTTTTTGATGCTGCTCCCTATATCGTTGATAAATAACGAGAATAAGAGCGGCCCCAGCACTGAACCTTGAGGGACTCCAGCATTAGTATGCTGCCAACTAGTGAGAGCGCTATCGGATGTTTTGATGGCTTGAGATCTGCCCTGGAGATAAGACATGAACCACTCAATAGTCCGCTGGGCAAAGCCCACTCGTTGGAGTTTGAGGGCCAGTATGCTGTGCGATACAGTATCGAAGGCCTTTGAAAAGTCGAACAGCACTAAAACAGTGATCTGACGACGTTCCATATTGTGCCTGATATCGTTTATAAGTTTTACAAGAGCTGACTGAGTGCTGTGCCCTGACCGAAAACCACATTGGTATGGATCGAGGAGTGTGTTTTGGTTCAAGTAGGTGACTACTTGGTTGTAGATAACCTTTTCAAATATCTTGCTAAGTGTGGGTAGTAGAGAGATAGGACGGTAGTCGTTCACGGTGGACGGCACAGGGATTTTATTGATAGGCATTATAACCGCTTTTTTCCAGGCGGAGGGGAAGCAACAGTCGCGAATTGATTTATTAAATATCGCCAGACAAACGACGGTGAGGAGAGAGAGAGAGAGAGAGAGAGAGAGACGCTGGGAAATTTCCGAGGCTCCATGTTCATCATGCATATACTTCACAAATGCCGTAAATCTATCCCCACCCCTATTTAAGTGCCGTACTTTTGGAGGAGGAATTATGGAGGAGTACTGTACGTGCATAAGGTCGAACATGACCATAAAAGGAGCCAAAATGGGTCGATCCTTCGTACCTGGTTATAAACCAGGTAATTAGGGTTTACCGAACTGTCTTCTATTGAATTCGTCATTCTCCCATTTATGTATAATGTTCTGAGTATAGCGGTATCTTTTAGAATAGGTATTGCGGGAAACGGTTCATTTTATGTTCATTTTATGTAGACCCTTGATTCGCAGAAAAGCTCTGGGGATATTTCCCTTAGTGCAAATTCATTAAAGCAGCAGGGGTTCGGACCATCGGCGCCTCAACAGTGTCGTATCAATGAACTAATTGTAAGTGACCAAGTCTTTCCAAATGTCCTGTTCTGTTATCCCTACATTGACGCTATGATATCAATTTTTCAACAATTAATAATTATAAATATATTTTCATAACAACAAATTTCTCCTTATAACAATGAAACATGTTTCAACGAAATCTGACTAAAATTTTCCTGCATCTGCTTGTCAGTAAGGAGTACGGTGCTGCACCTGTGTGAAGTTAGCACCCCCATGGCGGAATTTCGAAAATTCAAATGCGTGAACGTTTGTCCTTTGCTTGTCCATGATTGGCCATCACTTTGTTTTCTTGTCCAACTCACCGTTTCGGCGATATAGAGAGGGGGGGGGGGGGACTATTAGGGGAACAACTTTGCTGCCGTCGCTTTCCCATAGATATTATATGAGGAATACGGCTACACCTCGGCATCGTTTGTCCATCTCTAGATACAGTGTCCGTACTCCTTTGCGTCGTTTGTCCAATCCCTGAAACCCCTCTACAAGAAGTTGCTCTTGTTATAAAAAAATTCAAAATCGTATTTTCGGTGATATCACCTCGGCATCGTTTGTCCATCTCTAGATATAGTCTCCGTACTACTTTGCGCCGTTTGTCCAACCCCTGAAACCCCTCTAAAAGAAGTTTCTATTGTTATAAAAAAAATTCAAAATCGTATTTTGGGTGATATCACCTCGGCACCGTTTGTCCATCTCTAGATAGAGGTGATATCACTGAAAATACGATTTCGAATTTTTTTATAGCAATAGAAACTTCTTATAGAGGGGTTTCAGGGGTTGGACAAACGACGCAAAGGAGTACGGAGACTGTACCTAGAGATGGACAAACGATGCAGAGTTGATATCACCGAATATACGATTTTGAATTTTTTTGTATCAAAAAAAATTCTTGTAGAAGGGTTTCACGGGTTGGACAAGCGACGCAAAGTAGTACGGAGACAGTATCTAGAGATGGGCAAACGATGCCGAGGTGATATCATCGAAAATACGATTTTGAATTTTTTTATAACAATAGAAACTTCTTGTAGAGGTGTTTCAGGGGTTGGACAAACGACACAAAGGAGTACGGAGACTGTATCTAGAGATGGATAAACGATGCCGAGGTGATACCATCGAAAATACGATTTTGAATTTATTTGTATGAAAAAAGAACTTCTTGTAGAGGGGTTTCAGGAATTGGACAAACGACGCAAAGGAGTACGGAGACTATACCTAAAGATGGACAAACGATGCCGAGGTGATATCACCGAAAATACGATTTTGAATTTTTTTGTATGAAAAAAAAACTTCTTGTAGAGGGGTTTCAGGGATTGGACAAACGACGCAAAGGAGTACAGAGACTGTACCTAGAGATGGACAAACGATGCCGAGGTGATATCACCGAAAATACGGTTTTGAATTTTTTTGTATCAAAAAAAATTCTTGTAGAGGGGTTTCAGGGGTTGGACAAACGACGTAAAGGAGTACGGAGACTGTACCTAGAGATGGACAAACGATGCCGAGGTGATGTCACCGAAAATACGATTTTGAATTTTTTTATAACAATAGAAACTTCTTGTAGAGGGGTTTCAGGGGTTGGACAAACGACGCAAAGGAGTACGGACACTGTATCTAGAGATGGACAAATGATGCCGAGGTGATGTCACCGAAAATACGATTTTGAATTTTTTTATAACAATAGAAACTTCTTGTAGAGGGGTTTCAGGGGTTGGACAAACGACGCAAAGGAGTACGGAGACTGTACCTAGAGATGGACAAACGATGCCGAGGTGATGTCACCGAAAATACGATTTTGAATTTTTTTATAACAATAGAAACTTCTTGTAGAAGGGTTTCAGGGGTTGGACAAACGACGCAAAGGAGTACGGAGACTGTACCTAGAGATGGACAAACGATGCCGAGGTGATGTCACCAAAAATACGATTTTGAATTTTTTTATAACAATAGAAACTTCTTGTAGAGGGGTTTCAGGGGTTGGACAAACGACGCAAAGGAATACGGACACTGTATCTAGAGATGGACAAACGATGCCGAGGTGATATCACCGAAAATACGGTTTTGAATTTTTTTGTATCAAAAAAAATTCTTTTAGAGGGGTTTCAGGGGTTGGACAAACGACGTAAAGGAGTACGGAGACTGTACCTAGAGATGGACAAACGATGCCGAGGTGATGTCACCGAAAATACGATTTTGAATTTTTTTATAACAATAGAAACTTCTTGTAGAGGGGTTTCAGGGGTTGGACAAACGACGCAAAGGAGTACGGACACTGTATCTAGAGATGAACAAATGATGCCGAGGTGATGTCACCGAAAATACGATTTTGAATTTTTTTATAACAATAGAAACTTCTTGTAGAGGGGTTTCAGGGGTTGGACAAACGACGCAAAGGAGTACGGAGACTGTACCTAGAGATGGACAAACGATGCCGAGGTGATGTCACCGAAAATACGATTTTGAATTTTTTTATAACAATAGAAACTTCTTGTAGAAGGGTTTCAGGGGTTGGACAAACGACGCAAAGGAGTACGGAGACTGTATCTAGAGACGGACAAACGATGCCGAGGTGATACTACCGAAAATACGATTTTGAATTTTTTTGGATGAAAAAAAACTTCTTGTAGAGGGGTGTCAGGGGTTGGACAAACGATGCAAAATAGTATGGAGACTGTACCTAAAGACGAACAAATGATGCGGACGTGATATCACCGAAAATACGATTTTGAATTTTTTCGTATCAAAAAAAAATTCTTGTAGAGGGGTTTCAGGGGTTGGGCGAATGACGCAAAAGAGTACGGAGACTGTACCTAGAGATGGACAAACGATGCCGAGGTCATATCACCGAAAATACGATTCTGAATTTTTTTGTATCAAAAAAAAATTCTTGTAGAAGGGTTTCAGGGGTTGGACAAACGACGCAAAGGAGTACGGAGACTGTACCTAGAGATAGACAAACGATGCCGAGGTGATGTCACCGAAAATACGATTTGAATTTTTTTATAACAATAGAAACTTCTTGTAGAGGGGTTTCAAGGGTTGGACAAACGACGCAAAGGAGTACGGAGACTGTATCTAGAGATGGACAAATGATGCCGAGGTGATACCACCGAAAATACGATTTTGAATTTTTTTGTATGAAAAAAAACTTCTTGTAGAGGGGTTTCAGGGGTTGGACAAACGACGCAAAGTAGTACGGAGACTGTACCTAGAGATGGACAAACGATGCCGAGCTGATATCACCAAAAATACGATTTTGAATTTTTTTATAACAATAGCAACTTCTTGTAGTGGGGTTTCAGGAGTTGGACAAACGACGCAAAGGAGTACGGACACTGTATCTAGAGATGGACAAACGATGCCGAGGTGTAGCCGTATTCGTCATATAATATCTATGGGAAAGCAGCGGCAGCAAAGTTGTTCCCCTAATAGTTTCTCCCCCCCCCCCCTATATCTCCGAAACGGTGAGTTGGAAAAAAAAAACAAAGTGATGGTCAATCATGGACAAACAAAGGACAAAAGTTCACGCATTTGAATTTTCGAAATTCCGCCATGGGGGTGCTAACTTCAAACAGGTCGGTGCTGCTATATTTGGAAAAATGCAAATTACGGGACTCGGCGGTCTACCTGGGAAGGTCCGGAACGTACCTTTCGGCCAATACGCTTCATTACATCCCATTAAAGCAAATTCCTGTCAATCGAGGGTGATTTTTTCCTGCAGTTGTTTTCAAGATGTCAAAAAAAAGCGTTTAAAACGAAAGTTTCGTTCATGCTGCTAGCCACATCCGCCTATGCCTTTTCCACAACATCTTTCCTCGAATATTCAGGTAGTTTATAATTACATAAACACGGATACTTTTCAACCGCTTCAACAAGCTTCATACAGAATTCTTGTTCGCCGGTTTTCGCCATTTTTTTCTAATAAATATTAACATAAAAATCCAACATCTACGACGACATTTCTAAATAGCTGCCCATACACACAGAATTGTCGGTTTATCTTGTCGGTGAACGAAGGGCCTAAATAGCGCTTTCGCTTAGATAAGGATGATATTAAGCGGTACGAACCGACATTCCGTCTGTTGTGCTAAACCGCATATTAGTGGACGGCGGAAGTTTTTCCCGTCGGTCTGGACTGACGGGTAAGTCTGATAGTTCGATCTGGCGCGTGGCGCGCCCACTAACTGAAAGGTAAAACTGCCGGTTTGAATCGCGCCGTTCCAAACCGACAGTTCGAACTCTGTGTGTATGAGCACCTATTAAATCAACCAAGTTTTGAACTCATAGTATCGCGCTGCTTCACTTGCCAGATCGGACGGCGTATCGTGTTTCCCATTTTACACGGCAGTACCTACTCTCTCAATACATGTGTATGTTCTTTCTGGCTTCAAAAGAAACGCGGCGAAAAATTGACGGCAGTCTTCGACGAAGACGATGCGACGAATGCGACAATCCCGGGACGACCGATGATGGAGCGAGCAAGGCAGCCACCTATTCCTAGAATAAGTGCGTCGCAGCATCTGTATGGTGGTTTCAGGCTGTATTGAAAAATATAGAAAAACTTTTTCTAAAGAAGAAAGAGAAGAAGAAAAGCGTAAAACCCGAGAAAGGGTAGCTTTAACCCTTAACTGGTGAGGTGCGGTCTCACAGCCGGCGCACGAGATAAAGATGTGATTTACTGGCATTTGAAATTTTTGATTTATTTATTTGACTGATTTATTTACATTTGAAATCAATTAAGATCGCCATGTTCAAGATTTATATATAAAAAGAAAAAGGCATCATTTGAAAGGAAAATTATTGTAAATCAAGTTACTAAAAAATTCGACTAAAGAATTTATAAAAAAAATTTAATAAAAAAGAACTTGCCGCGTTTAAGTTTTCATCTTTTGTCCACTATACCGAATAATTGGTAGTGCTTGGACGGTCCTAGAGTAATTCATAAATTGCACTGCCGAAGTCAAATTCAGAGAAATTCAAAAGGCCCCCGCCTGATTGGTTTCCCGTGCGACATTCGGTATACTGGTGGTATCATATAAGTGTATGAATTTATTTAAAATCATAAGTGCATAAACATCGAGTATAATTCTGTCTGAATTTTTTATTTTGAAGGAAAAAACGCGGCAAGTTCTTTTTTATTAAATTTTTTTTATAAATTCTTTAGTCGAATTTTTTAGTAACTTGATTTACAATAATTTTCCTTTCAAATGATGCCTTTTACTTTTTATATATAAATCTGGAACATGGCGATCTTAATTGATTTCAAATCCTTTTTGGAGAGTATTTTACGTAGGTATCAATTTTTGTTAGCACTGAATGAATATGCCGCCTTTTTTTTACAGAGAATCTGTTTTTGTGGGGGGATTTCATTACTTTTTGGAATTTATTCATGAGGAGAATACGTACATGTAGAAGAATAGCTTTCTATTACCACAAAATTAAAGTCTCACATTTTATACCGATACGAGCCAATTAATTATAACCACTTACTTACTTTTGATTTATTCTCGTGATATTTTGAAAGGGATTTATAGACTAGAGAGCCCTTATATTTTTCACTTTGCCTTAGTATTTTGGAGAAATAAAACATATACCGCTTTCGAATTTACAGGCCATCGGATTTTTCTTATATTTTGGTCGTCTACAGAAATCCATGAAGACGTTTTACCTTCAACTCTCTCTCTAAGTATACTCTTCCAATGACCATGACGAATTGTTTCATCACATGTAAAGATACCACTTATGACAGCATATATGTTGTTACATATATTAACTCGAGACGTTGGAATAGTTTTACGAAATCCTTTTGCATGCACCGCTGAAATTTCGCCCTTAGTCATAAATAAATTTAATGTAATTATTACTACATCATTTACAGCTTTAATGCTGACCTTACGACTCATTTCAATCCGAGTAGAACATTCATTGCAAATATCATCATAAACATGCCAATGCGAATAAAAATCATCTATTAACTGTTGCAGATCAAGTATTCCGTTGTGGTGGGGGTCCTGATTGGTCTACTCGCAAAGATGCGTATACGTTTCTTAGCGAGTAGACCAATCAGAACCCCCGCCGCAACTGAATACTTGAACCTGATTGGTCTCTTCGCTGAGTTGCGTGCACGCAAAGATACGAGTGACTCGAGAAAGGCCCCCCTGATCTCCCGGTGGCTGTCAAATCATGCATGTAACCTCGAAATCAAGTGTACAAATGATAAGATAATTATTCGGGTTTCTTCGGTGAATTTCCCCAAGTGTTTAAAGTAGTTACTCCATTATTGTAATCCAATTTTATTGTATCCCTTATTTTTCTGCCACGACTTTAATTGTTGATAGTGGATGGATCAGCCAATAAATTTGATTTTTATTCACTATCAACTATCAAAGTCGTGGCAGAAAAATAAGGGATACAATGGAATTGGATTACAGTAATGTAGTAACTACTTTATTATTATTTTTTCTTTATCGATATAGTCCCTCTTTCGTATTACACTATTCCAAGTTCGAATTTATATACCGACCTGTCAAACGTGAAGTGTACATGTACCTCACTTTTATCTCATTAAGTATTACTGCAGACTCTGACGTGTCATCTCGTACAGGTGCAACCGAAGAGGACCTAGCTCGTGTCCTGTCCGTAAAAAGATGACTCGATGGACATCGGAGAATATCAGACTTGTCACCGAGCGCCTATTACCCACGGTACATTTATTGCAATATGCGCTTTTCGTTTCAATTATTCCTGCTTTAAATAACTTTCACTTCTTTCAAAGTATTTACCTTGTACAAACTGTTCATCGTAGGGGGCAGCGATCAATGGTTATGACTAATCGTAGACAAATTATTCCTGCGATGATATTCCAGTTGCAAAGCATACACTAGCAAGTCAGCTTACAGCATCCGATGTTTAGTATCAAATTTACCTCTTTTGGAACATCCATCACCTGAGCATAATCACGAATACGTTAATGTTAATCGCAGAATAGACCGTGAGCTCGGGCACAGTATCGCAGTAGTAGTTCGGTACACCGAATTTTGCTTTTTAGTTTTAATAGACGAACTTGTCTACGACGAGTCGCTATTATCAATCGCTGCCACCTACCACGAACAATTCAAAAAAGGTTATTAGCTTGAAAGAAGTAAAAGTTATTTAACGCTGGAATAGTTGAAAGGAGAAACGCGTATTGCAATTAATGTACCGTGGGATATAGGCGCTCGATGACAAGTCTGACATTCTCCAATGTCCATCGAGTCATCTTTTTGTGAACAGGACACGAGCTAGATCCTCTTCGGTTGCACCTGTACGAGATGACAAGTCAAAAAATCATGAGTCTTCATGAAAATCTTCTTACCTACTCGTTCTGCAGTAATACTTAATGAAATAAAAGTGAAGTACATGTACACTTCACGTTTGACAGGTCGGTATATAAATTCGAACTTGGGATAGTATAATACGAAAGAGGAAATATATATCGATAAAAAAAAATAATAATAAAGTAGTTACTACATTACTGTAATCCAATTCCATTGTATCCCTTATTTTTCTGCCGCGACTGATTGTTGATAGTGAATAAAAATTAAATTTATTAGCTGATCCATCCACTATCAACAATCAAAGTCGTGGCAGAAAAATAAGGGATACACAATGGAATTGGATTACAATAATGGAGTAACTACTTAATTATTATTTTTTCTTTATTTATATATTTCCTCTTTCGTATTATACTATCACACAAAAGTTCTAATTTATATACCGACCTGTCAAGCGTGAAATGTACATGTACCTCACTTTTATTTCATCTCTTCTTCGCCTCTGGTATAATCATTTACATCCCACAAAGCACGTTTTTGCAGGTAACTTTTCTGTAACATTCCTGCGATATTTTGCAATATTCGTGAATACTACCGTATGTTAGAAATATATATTTCTTGATAAATTCGCGAATGTTGCAAAATATCATAGAAACATTTCGGAATCATTACATCGAAAGATTTCCTCGATAAGATTGTACTTGTCAGAGCTGAATTATATGGGGTTTTTATAATTATTTTAGGAAGTCCCAGAAGAATACAGATGCAGCATAATATAGACCTGTGCTAGAAAGAATAAGGAATAACCTTCGACGAGCATTCGGGCTGTGGCAACAGAGGTTAGAATCAACAGATCATGGTAGGGAGGATATTGAAGGATGAACGCACGTCCATGCACTCGAAGCAGCAGATCTAACCCACCGAATAAACTAATGCAGCTGGTTCTTGGAACAACAAGTAGACGATCCCTCGTTCAAAAGAAGCCCCCTCGGGTTCGCACATGATTTGGAGTCCTTCTGGGTGAAATTCAATAGCAGTACGTTTATTTCTGTAACAAATTATAAATAACACAATTATATTCAGTATTTCACTATTTAAAATATACCCAACTTACTCTACATAGAAATTAAGAAACTATATTAATCTGAGTTAACTAATTCTATAGATAATAATGACAGAATTATTAAAAGTGATATATTTCATCTTTCGTATTATACTATCACAAGTTCAAATTTATATACCGACCTGTTAAAAGTGAAGTGTACATGTACCTCACTTCTATTCCATCTTTTCTTCAACTCTGGTGTAACGAACGTCAATGAGGAATCACTGATATCGATTAGGGTTCGAGGGTTATTCCTCATTCTTTCTAGGACAGCATCGATATTTTGCTGCACCTGTATTCCTCTGGGACTTCCTAAAATAATTATAAAAACCCTACATAATTCAGCCCTGACAAGTACAATCTTATCGAGCTGTACCTTATCGAGGAGATCTTTTGACGTAATGAGACTGAAACGTTTCTATGATGTTTCGCAACATTCTCGAATTTATCGAGAAATATATATTTCTAACATACGGTAGTGTTCACGATTATTGTAAAATATTGCAGAAATGTTACAGAAAAGTTATGATATTTTGTAATTTCTATCGTTACACTAGAGGCGAAGAAGAGATGAAATAGAAGTGAGGTACATGTACACTTCACGTTTGACAGGTCGGTATATAAATTGGAACGTGTGATAGTATAATACGAAAGATGAAATATATCATTTGTAATAATTCTGTCATTAGAATTGGTTAACTCAGATTAATATAGTTTCTTAATTTCTACGTTGAGTAAGTTCGGTATATTTTAAATAGTGAAACTGCAAATGATTATGTTATTTACAATTTGTTACAGATCGTATGAGAACCCGAGGGGATTTCTTTCGAACAAGGGATCATCCACTTGTTGTTTCAAGAACCAGTTGCATTAGTTCATTCGGCGAGCTGGATCTGCTATCTCGAGTGCATGGACGTGTGCCACTTTAAATGGATATTTTGTAATTTCCACTGTTACATCAGAGGCGAAGAAGAGATGAAATAGAAGTGAGGTACATGTACACTTCACGTTTGATAGGTTGGTATATAAATTGGAACTTCTGATAGTATAATACGAAAGAGGAAATATATCGATAAAGAAAAAATAATAATAAAGTAGTTACTACATTATCCCGTGCACCCCACTTACAAAGCCCAATTGACGGGTGTGAGGGGGGGTTGAGCTTCCCCTGCCGGACGCGTCCCTAGGTGGCGGATAAGGGGAATGGCCAATCTGATCAACGCCCCAGTGGCGCGAAAGGATCGGTTAACGGGAGAGATAAGCACTTCCAATGGTGTATAAACCCACCAACGGGAGAGTGAAGGCTCTCGTCGTGGACCAAAAGCTCCCCCCAAACATAAGGTGTGAGCTACCGTGCTGAGATGTGGTATGGCGCAGGGGGTAAGATGCGTTCCCAAACGGTGCCTCCCAGATACCGGGCGCCCTCTGGGAGTAAATAGCCAAGCCCTGGGTGAACGGACCTCTCCCCAGGTGATACCGCTTATGTCTGACATTCGTGGGACAAAAATGGACCTGAATAAAAAAAGAAACGAAACTACGGAACAACCATCTGGGGCGGAAACGAACCAGATGGGGGACGGAGAATTGGACGGAAGACACAGGGTCGTCAAACAGAGGTTGAGTGGAGCTGCGAGGCGACGACTGAATAAACAGACGCAAGGAGGGGTAAGGACTGAACAAGTCCGCACAACCCCTGGGACGGCGACAGATGGGGCTAGAGACGGAAGTGGGAGGGGGAATAAGAGATTTAACCCCGAACACCATACGCCTAGCCCCAGCACGACACAGACTGAGAAAAAGACTCGGACTGAGACATACGCACAAAAGGCGACAAGAATGTTCAGGTCGGCCCTTGTACCAGAAGGGTACCCTGATAGACGACTGACGACGGACGAACTGACAGCGATCAAGAGGCTGCTTAAAGCCCAGATCCTGTCAATACCCGACGGCACAAAGATACCCATCTTTTCGAGGGGATGTGGGAAAGAGACGGTGCGGCCGTAATAGGGTGCACCGACGAAGAGACTGGGATGTAGCTGAAAAGCCTATTCCCAGAGAACAAGATAGGAAACCTCATCCTCAACGTGGTCTCGACCGAGGAGCTCCCGAAGCGACACAGGGTAGTAGTCCACGTTGAGGATGAGGAAATGACAGCCTCGGAGGCAGTACAGTTTCTGGCAAAACAGAATACGGGACTGGTCAAAGAGGACTGGACGATTGTCAAGGGCAGTGAAAGGAAGGGAGCTACTAGCGCCCACTTCGCTGCACTCGTCAATGATAAGGCGTTACGGGTCTTAGAAGCCTGTAACTTCAAACCTCACTGCGGGACTCAGAGAGCAACTGTGAAGTTGCTTGAGAAGAACCGCGGTGGGGATTAGGACAAAATTGAGAAAGACGGGTGAACCCAGATATGGCTCACTCGACACTCAATGTTGTACAAATTAACTTGCATCATAGCAAAAGCGCCTCGGCCATATTGGTCAAGGAGCTAGCGAAGATGCCCACAGGCATAGCACTAATACAAGAACCGTGGGTGGTAAATGGTGCTATAAGAGGACTTGGAGGAAGCGGGAGCTTACTCTTCACGAACTCTGAGGATAAGATTAGAGCCTGCATTCTTGTAAAGGGAGTGCAGGCGGTTTTCATTCCACAACTGAGCTGCGGAGACCTGGCGGTAGCTAGGGTAAACCTGGCAGACAGGAGTGGAAGCAAACTAGAGTTTATCATAGGGTCAGCGTACTTGTCCTATGACTCAGCAGAACCTCCACCTACAAGGGAACTCAAAAACCTAGTAAAAGAGGTGAGGAAAAGGAAGGGTGAACTCCTGGTGGGGTGCGACGCGAACTCCCATCATGTAGGATGGGGGAGCACTAACACCAATGCTAGGGGAGAATCCCTTCACGAATACATCCTGGCATCAGATCTTTCTATACTGAACAGGGGAAATGAACCTACCATCATGGACCGAAGGAGACATGAAGTGCTGGATATTACCCTATGTTCTGCGGGAGTACTGGATTCGGTGGGGGACTGCAGGGTTTCCAAAGAACCTTCAGGATCAGACCACAGCCAGGTGCTCCTCACGATAAAAGGGCATCGGGAGGGGGCCTCTAAAAGGAACCCTAAAAAGACAGACAGGGATAGGTACGTGAAGGAACTAAAACAGAGGATCCAGGACGTACCTACCCGGTTCTGCAATAAGAATCAGCTCGAGGTGACGGCCGGACGTTTCGCAGAGGCGCTGAGACTGTCATACGAGGCTTGCAGTGTAGAAAATATCCCCAAGGAAACCAAAAAGGTCAACTGGTGGAATAACAAGCTGGCTTCAACTAGAGGTCTGTTAAGGAAAGCTTAGAATAAGGTCAAGAACGCTAAAGACCTAACCAAGAAAGAAAAAGCACTGGAGGAGAGAAGATCCCTTCAGAGAAAATATAATAAAGAACTGGCACATGCTAGGAAAACAGGCTGGAGGAAATTCAGCAGCAGCATTGAGGAGTATGCTGAGGCCTCCAGACTAGTTAAAGTACTGGGGGGAAAGAACAACGCAAATGTGGGTTGTTTAATCAAACCAGACGGACAATATACTTGGAGCACGGAGGAAACTCTGGAGCTTCTGCTTGAGGAGCACTTTCCGGGCTTTGGAAGAACGAGAGAATGGAGGCAAGAGAGCAGGTATGGGCAAAAAGCACCAAACTGGGCTCTTGCTGCTAAAATTGTATACCCTCAGGCGGTTGAATGGGCTGTTAGTACATTCAAACCACTGAAGTCACCAGGTCCAGATGGCATCTACCCCCTAATGCTTCAAAGGGGTCTAGAAGTCATAATTGGACTATTAACTAAACTGCTTAGAGCTAGTGTTGCTCTTGGTACAGTTCCAAGGGTCTGGGGAGAGGCAAGGATTGCCTTCATATCCAAACCCGGAAAAAACGGCTATATTAAGCCAAGAGACTTCAGACCCATAAGCCTAACTTCCTTTGTATTGAAAACCTTGGAAAGGCTTATGGATAGACACATTAAGAGTTCATACATAGCCGAACGACCTCTATCCCCTGCACAATATGCCTATAGGGAGGGCAGATCCACAGAGACTGCCCTACACCACCTTGTGGCAAGGGTGGGGGAACAGATAGAGGAAGGGGGCTATGCTATGGCACTCTTCATAGACATTGAAGGAGCGTTTGATCGCACCGGATACAATGTAATAACCGAGGCCATGTCTAGTAGAGGGATACCAGAAACACTAATAGACTGGACTCGGAGCATGTTGGCGAACAGATTGGTGATCGCCAAGAAAGATGATATAGAGGTAAGGGGGCGACCATCGGGAGGATGTCCGCAGGGAGGGGTTTTATCACCTCTACTGTGGTGCCTCGTAGTGGACGAACTCTTAGAACTACTGAGGAGGGAAGGATTCCTGGTCCATGGCTATGCAGATGATGCTGCGGTTGTGGTCAGGGGCAACTTCCTTAGTGTACTAAGGGACAGAATGAACTGTGCCGTACGAACAGTGGATGAATGATGTAAAAAGACCAATCTCTCGGTGAACCCGGAGAAAGTGTCTGCCATGATATTCACTAGAAAATACAAGGTGGAGTACCCGGAACCATTAAGGTTCAGGGGGACAAACATCGAGTATGTCAGAACACAAAAATACTTGGGTGTCGTCTTAGACACCAAGTTGCATTGGAAAGAACTTATCACATGCCAGATCGCGAAGGTATATGCCCCGCTATGGGCATGCAGAAGAGCAATGGGCAGAAACTGGGGCTTTAGTCCCAGGGTCTGTCTGTGGCTATACAAAATGGTGTTACTGCCAAGATTACTGTATGCAGCAGTGATTTGGTGGCCAAGAGTAGGGAGGATCGAATCAAGAAACCGGTTGAAAGCCCTTCAGGGCGTGTTCCTGAGGGCTGCAACAGGGGCGATGAGATCCACACCAACTGAGGCCCTAGAGGTGGCACTTGATGTGCTGCCTCTTGACCTTTTGATAAGAGAAAGAGCGGAACTCTCTGCATACAGGATGAACTGCCTTGGGGAGCGGACCAGGGCAAGGACAGCACACACCAGACTAGGCGTGCTTGATCAAGGATCTATGTCCTTGAGACAGGATAAGATAGCCAGGAAATACCAGATCAGGAAGGCCTTTGTGGTCTACCTACCTGAGAGGAATCACTGGGAAATTAGTAAGAGGACTCCAGGTCCCACAGTCAGGCACTGGTACACCGATGGGTCGGGGTACGGGGGTCGCTTTGGGGCGGGAGTCTTTGGACCTCAAGAAGACCTCAGGGTAAATATCGCCCTGGGAAACAAAGCCACAGTGTTCCAGGCGGAAGTCTTGGCAATAAAACACTGCCTGGAACTACTTGTAGAGCAGCGCACTGCGAACAAGTATATTTATATTTGGTCTGACAGTCAAGCTGCTATAAAAGCACTCCACAAGACAAGCACAAATTCACAGATTGTGTGGGAGACTATGGAAGTGCTAGAGATTCTAGGGAAAATCAACAAGATTACTCTTGCTTGGGTCCCCGGACACACAGGAGTCCATGGTAACGAGATAGCGGACGTACTGGCGAAAGAGGGCACCAGAAAGGAGAACCTCATGCCAGTGGGAGTCCCCTTTGCCACGGGCAGGTTAGAGATTAAGAGGAAATTCCACAGGGAGCATTTTCACCGGTGGACTAATCTAGGAACGGGCAGACAGGCGAGGAATCTAATGCCTCGCCTAGCACAAAAGAGAGCCAGGTTACTAGTGAACATGAACAGGATAAGCCTGAGCATTACAATCAGACTATTAACTGGTCACGGAAAATTCAACTCACACTGCAGGAGACTAGGTCTATCGGAAACGGATAGATGTCGGTACTGCAAAGTGGAGAGGGAAGATGCCCAGCACCTGCTGCTGGAATGTCCAGCACTAGGGGCTTATAGACACCGTCTGATAGGCGAGGCTTTTCCTAGCCTGGAAAGGGCTAGAGAGCTAGGGGTGGAATGGATATGTGGACTGGCCAAAAAGGCCAAGATGCAAATCTAAGGTACACCCCTAATCACAGCGGGGCTACAATAAAACTATTAAGTTTTCGGTGGCGTTCAGGGATGATTAGCGTCCTAACTGCTTTTATTATTATTATTATTATTATTATTACTACATTATTGGAATCCAATTCTATTGTATCCTTTATTTTTCTGCCACAACTTTGATTGTTGATAGTAGATGGATCAACCAATAAATTTGATTTTTCTTCACTATCAACGATTAAAGTCGTGGCAGAAAAGTAAGGGATACAATGGAATTAGATTACAATAATGTAGTAACTACTTTATTATTATTTTTTCTTTATCGATATATTTCCTCTTTCGTATTATACTATCAGAGAAGTTCCAATTTATATACCAACCTATCAAACGTGAAATGTACATGTACCTCACTTCTATTTCATCTCTTCTTCGCCTCTGGTATAATCATTTACATCCCACAAAGCACGTTTTTGTAAGTAACTTTTCTGTAACATTCCTGCGATATTTTGCAATATTCGTGAATACTACCGTATGTTAGAAATATATATTTCTTGATAAATTCACGAATGTTGCAAAATATCATAGAAACATTTCGGAATCATTACATCGAAAGATTTCCTCGATAAGGTACAGCTCGATAAGATTGTACTTGTGGGAGCTGAATTATATGGGGTTTTTATAATTATTTTAGGAAGTCCCAGAAGAATACAGATGCAGCATAATATAGATCTGTGCTAGAAATAATAAGGAATAACCTTCGACGAGCATTCGGGCTGTGGCAACAGAGGTTAGAATCAGCAAGATCATGGTAGGGAGGATATTGAAGGATGAACGCACGTCCATGCACTCGAGGCAGCAGATCTAACCCACCGAATAAACTAATGCAGCTGGTTCTTGGAACAACAAGTGGACGATCCCTCGTTCCAAAGAAACCCCCTCGGGTTCGCACATGATTTGGAGTCCTTCTGGGTGGAATTGAATAGACGTACGTTTATTTCTGTAACAAATTATAAATAACAAAATTATATCCAGCATTTCACTATTTAAAATATAGTACGAAGGAGGAAATATACCAATAGAGAAAAAATAAGGTTAAAGTAATTACTTGATTATTGTGATCCAATTCCATTGCATCTGCTATTCTTCTGCCACGGCTTTGATGGAGAAGAAACATCAAATTTATTTGTTAATCAATCGATCCGGCCCGTGCTCGCATGACGCTGAAAACAAAAAATAGAATTACCACAAAGAGATATTTGTCCTTCCATCAAAAGTGAGTTTAAAGCTGTCAGATGGCAATTAAACTTATCTGATGGCAATTCTTCTGAGATACTGCCGTCTCCTTTCCTACTCTTTATGCACAGGCAACCAGAGAAACATAGCACTACATCCGTTCACTATCTCGATATTCGAAAAAAATACAAACGATTATTAAACTATACGGAGCGTCTGTCACATTCACCACTATTGAGATTCATAACTCCGATTACACTGAATTTTTACTTTTTATTAACAAACGCGTCCGAGGATCGAAATAAATGCGAGGGAAATCGTTTCGCGAATGGAAATATTTTATTAATTTTGAAAACCATAACTAAACATTCAAGGAATATATTCTCTCACACACTCTCACATACATTTGATGGCGTATGCGTGTGGCCGCATCTGTGTACACATTTCCGACCATGGCCGAATATCGCCGAAGACAGGCGGAATTTTTGTGAGATTTTGACATATATATATCGCCCGAGAAATCGGATTCTCGACTTTTAGGCGCAAGGGGCGTGGCTTCGCGTTGCTAAGGAAAAATCTCTGTTAATATGTAACTTACAACATTTACTCTGGTCTCTATCGATAGAGAATAGTCGATTTATATGGCGTAACTAAGCATAGTTTTCGTTATAACCGTATATTTATTGAGAAAATTCGATGTAAAAATTGAGGGGTGCAGGGGGCAGACATTTGTGGTGTAAAGAGACACGGGTGCGCTCGCGACATCAGCGCTGTCGTGTCTGAGCGCGGAACTACTTGAACGAACATGCCGCGAGACACTGCCGTGTCTCTTGATCTTTATCCCGTGCGCCGGCTGTGAGACCGCACCTCACCAGTTAAGGGTTAAGGGGTAACACCACTCTAGCGGCCGGAAAAAAGGCCTAAATTGTAGTGTTTTACGGGAGTATGAAAAAAGGAATCGAATTTCTGTTTAGAGGGTTTATTAAGTATGTAATGAAGTATGAAAAACAATTATGTTATTAGTAATTAGATACAAAATGGCGGCTATACAGCCAGTCTACTGAATCGCCTTTTTTTAGTACCAAAACGGGCGGATACATCTCGGAAAGTATAAGACCTGGAACAAAAAATCAAAAAGATTATTAATATACATACTATTGCCTATAGAAGTACGCAGGGATTTTTCGTTAATTCAATCTCTGTAAAAAAAGTGTCAATAAAAATTGGAACGTAAAATACTCCAAAAAACATTTGAAATCAATTAAGATCGCCATGTTCAAGATTTATATATAAAAAGTAAAAGGTATCACTTGAAAGGAAAATTATTGTAAATCAAGTTACTAAAAAATTTGACTAAAAAATGTATAAACAAAATTTTCATAAAAAAGGACTTGCCGCGTTTTTTCCTTCTAAATAAGAAATTCAGACAGAGAATTATATTCGATGTTTATGCACATATGATTTTAAATAAATTCATACACTTATATGTTACCACCAGTATACCGAATGTCGCACGGGACACCGATCACGCGGGGGCCCTCAGAATTTCTATGAATTTGACTTCGGCAGTCCAATTTATGAATCACTCTAGCACCGTCCAAGCACTATCAATTATTCGGTATAGTGGATCAAATATGAAAACTTAAACGCGGCAAGTTCTTTTTTATGAAAATTTGTTTATAAATTTTTTAGTCGAATTTTTTAGTAACGATTTACAATAATTTTCCTTTCAAATGATGCTTTTTATTTTTTATATATAAATCTTGAACATGGCGATCTTAATTGATTTCAAATCTTTTTTGGAGAGTATTTTACGTATCAATTTTTATTGGCACTGAATGAATATGCCGCCTTTTTTTTACAGAGAACCTGTTTTTGTGGCAAGATTTCATTAATTTTTGGATAGTATAATACGAAATAGGAAATATATAATTTTTAATAATTCTGTCATTATTATCTATAGAATTGGTTAACTCAGATTAAGATAGTTTCTTAATTTCTACGTAGAGTAAGTTTGGTATACCGTATGTCCCTTGGCAAACCCCGGATTTTGAATTTCCGTAACATTTGGCCGGAAGTGGTTGGGTCAGTGCTCTAGTCATTTATAGTTAGAGTTGGCTTCGGGAGAGTGCGCTGCGGTCTTACGAGCCGAGGGAAAAGTGTCAAACGTCTGGGGGGCCTTTCTCGAGTCACTAGACACTTTAAACAAACCCTAAAATTTTCTCCGTATCCCTATTGGGATCCTTGGCGGGGGCGTAGCTTATGGCCAAGCGCTCTGGTGGCGAAACGAAAAACTAGCGTAAGTAGGGTTCCGCTGTCAAGGGCCCCATACATGGTACGATTCGTCGCTTCGATCTTATTTATCGTTACGATATTTAAAATCGCATGGGTTTCTTTTGCGATCTCCGATATCGTCTTCGACTAATTGTAAGTAAATCATTAACTATGTTGACATACACTATCTATTCGTCGTTTCGATCAGTCTGAAACGACGGATCGAAGCGACGAATCCTACCATGTATGGGTCCCTTGAAGGGCCGTCAGTTAGCCCAGACTTGGTCCACAATTTTGTTTTTTCTTTTTTTATATACGAAGTGAAAAATTAAAGTGCGTTTTATAATAAAAAAAATAACAGATCCTGTCACTTACTCTGCCTTCGATAAGAAATGCATGTATTTACAATAGACTTTGATAATAATTGTACTAAAGAATTATTGATTACATTACATATGAATTGTATAAAAATTAAAACAATTCAAATAATACTATATATAAACCATATATATAATATATAGTCCGTATATGGTTTATATACAAATTACATAAGCCCCAATTTATATATATATATATATATGTTCTATAGGTATACAAAATATGCATTTATAATTAATCTCATCCAAGCATTTAATTTGTCAATCTCCTCTTCTTCGCCGAACTTATTTAATATTTTTACTCTGAGAATTTGCATGTGGGAATTGAAAAAATCTAACATTCGGATTAGGTTGAGGTGTACCTACTCATGCAACCATAGACTGAGCAATAAATTTTACTTTTTATGTTTCCATCATTGACAACACTTTAACTTGTTTGTTTTTAACATTTAACTGTATTTAACCATATTTATTCCATTCAGGACAGATCGACTCGGCTCGCGCTTATATTTCCGACGTACCAATACGTCAAACGTTCTGAATAGGTTAACACTGCCATGTGACCCTACTTACACTAGTTTCACTCTTAGCCGCCAGAGCTTGTAACCTAGGAATAAGTTTCCCAATCCGTATTCGTAAATGCATCGACTTACGTTGACCGCAAAATAACCGTTTAATCAAGCATCGATCAACCCATACGTATACAAAACCAAAAGCGATGAAACGTCAGACTTTCTAACCGCAAAAAACTGGGATAAAATCAAAGAACTTAGTTATTGGACAGTGTTCTTATTTTTTGGAAATACTCAATCCAGTAATTGGACAGTCAAGAATTAATAAGCCAGGTCTTTCGAAAGTTAACGAGTCTGGTTGCATACGCGACAGGATACGTGTTCGGATAGGGATACGACGGTAGGCCCGTAACGATACGTGCAACGTAATGCATCGGGACCACCGTATCTATTCTGCGCATGCACAGACTGATGCGTATACGGATACGTTTAAAATTCAGGACATGCTTAAAGTGTCTACTCGAAAAGTTACGTATACGCATCTTAGCGAATAGACCAATCAGGATGAAGTATTCCGTTGTGGTGGAGGTCCTGATTGGTCTACTCGCTAAGATGCGTATACGTTTCCTGATACGAAATACTTGATCCTGATTGGTCTATTCGCTAAGATGCGTGCACGTAAAAATACGAGCGAATTCGAGAAAGGGGCCCCTGATCTCCCGGTAGCTGTCAATTCGGGAGATCGAAGCATCTAACCTCGAAACCGTTAATTTGTAAATAATGATGAATAATGTGTAGAAGTGATAAGAAATAATTATTCGGGTATCTTCGATGAGTTTCCCCAAGTGTTTAAAAATCGATGTCCGATTTTTGCCAATAACTGTTGCTTCAACTTCCAGTGATATTAGTATTACTGCAGAACGAGTAAGTTTGAAGATTTTCATGAAGACTCATGATTTTCTGACATGTCATCTCGTACAGGTGCAACCGAAGAGGATCTATAGTACACGGAAATAGTACTTTTTAGAAGAAATAATTTATAAAGTTTTCATATTACGTAAATTATGTTCCTATATAATGGAAGTAGGAATAAATCCCCAAAAAGTTCCCATGTGGCCGATGTCCGCAACATCCCTTATTTTGACAAAAACCATCCCCGGATGGTACATTGTGCCGGTTCTTCTCAATTTCCTCGTAAACCGTTGGTCAAACGTAAAAATGTATACAATCAAACATTTTTGCCTTTAAATTCTACACAAAAACTGTTCTATAAGCATTTTAGCTAATCCTCTCTGAATTTCCGCAAATAACGTTCAAAGTTATAGTACACGGAAATAGTACATTTTAGAAGAAATCATTTATAAAGTTTTCATATTACGTAAATTATGTTCCTATATAATTGGAGTAGGAATAAATCCCCAAAAAGTTCCCATGTGGCCGATGTCCGCAGCATCCCTTATTTTGCAAAAAAAACCACCCCCGGATGGTAGATTGTGCCGGTTTTTCTCAATTTTCTCGTAAACTATTGTTTAAACGTAAAAATGTATAGAACCAGGAATGTTCGCCATTAAATTCTACAGAAAAGCTATTCTATAAGCATTTCAGCTAATCCTCTCTGAATTTCCGCAGATAACGTTCAAAGTTAGGTGTAGTTTTTAGCATGTAAAATGTGAATTTATGGTAATTGCAGTGATTTTCATAGTTCTGGTGCTATAATATCGCTACATAAGTATTATCTAATTGTAAGTCAAATTTTAAAATTTGAAAGGGATTTTAGAGCATTATAACTATGCATTTTCTAATTTGAGCTCGTTTCCACACTACCCATGAGGTAGAGCTCCCGGCGCGTTTTTTTAAAATGATTTCCCCAATAGGCCTAATCCACTAACATGTCTTTTTTAATTCATTTGTTAGGTTCTCTTCATTTCATATCTCGTCAGGTTGTGCATTAAAGTAACCCTGTCCATGGCAGTTGGAGCACATGGTTGAACAATGTAATCCAAGTCTAAGACATGCACACCGCTTACCACAACCCTTTTTACAGCTGCACGATATAACTTTCAGAACAGAAATCGGAGCCGGCGCCTCGGTAGTAAAAACTGGTGATAAAATATTGCCCATTTTTTCCAACCCCACTGCGCGCGCGCGTTGGCTGTATATATTTTCCTCGCCAAGATTGAATTTGGTGAAATACCCGGTAAGAATGCTGTTTTAATGCTGTAGATGTTGGTGGCAATCTAGACAATGTTACGGCATGATTGGATTGGCCAACCAACTTATTAAAATAAATAAATCTGTAGCTATTCAAAGAAATTTCTTTCCGTTCAGCTTTATATAACGCAAGTGTGAATTTCTCACCAGCACTTTCAATTTGTTCTTTCGTAGATTGAGAACTGTTGAAAATATATATAACATCTTCCACAAATCCTTTCTCTTATTTAATATGTTTACGATTTCAGATTTGCCTTTTCCGAAAAACGCAGAAGTGATATCACAACCACTAAACGCATGTGCAAAAAGAACAGTTTCTTTAATATTTTTAATAACATTGGATGATTACATATCAGGAGATCTATAAATCCTTTTCTTTATATTTCCTTGGGCTGGTTTCAAAAACAAACTATATTTATCTTGAGGAGCAAAGGCAATAATAAGGGAAAGAAGATCGACATCCTGACCAACTACAACCACAGTGTCGTGTTGACTTGACAGATCGATGGCGGTTGTAACGATTAGTAAGTCAGCATCGTCTAAAGCAGTAAGAGTATTAATATTGACAGAAAAGTAACCATTGTAAACAAAATCAAATGGTACTGAAATTATCAGCTAATGTACTGACGTACTGACAAAGTGGTCGATGTACTGATTTCAGTACCATTTGTGACGGAGAATCGCTCCGCGTCACAAAAAGGGTGCACTCGGGCCCCTTTCGGAAAACGCGCGCGAATCGATTCGCGATAAGACCGCGCGAAGCGTCACGATCGCGATCGTGACGAGAAGGCGAGCGAGTCGGAGGAATCAGTCTTGCGATCACGCTCGTCAAGTGAGCTTTATAGAGTTGAGCTAGGGATCTTGGCCAGTGCGTATCGTGTGTGAGAGGAAACGAAACCCCGTCAATCCTACGCCTAACCAAAAGTTCGTGCATAACGAGTGCCACGAGGAGCCACGCCGAGCTCCAACGGGAGAGCCCTACGCCCTCGAGAGAGAGCTCCCCCAGGAGGACGAGACCGGAGGAAGACGAGACCCCGGATCCGCAGGCCGGAAACCGAGGGACCAGGAAGCGCCTGGCCACGAACGACCGCTGCAGACCCGGTACGCTCCCCTCTTTTTCTTGCGTGACCTCCGACTCGCCTCCGCGCCGTAGCTCGCCGTCCGAGAGCGCACGTTTTTGTTAGCGCCTTCGCGCGAGCGCTTCGTTTCATCCGTCGGCGAATCGAGCGGTGTCCGCGGGATTGTGCGGCACCGTTTCGGTGTTCGTTAGAGTAACGCACGCGAGCGTCGTTCGGGGACCAGCGTAGAGTTCCCCGGCAAATAAACGTTTCTATTGCTTTCTTTTGACGCAGTCGATTTTTCTTTTTCGCGAACCCGTCCGCGAATCCGTCCTCCCGTGTCCCAGCCATCGTCAACCGAACCGCCCCTCTACCATTTGCTGTGGTAGCCGGACCCGTTCGGGATCGGAACGGTACCGATCTCGCGATTCCCGCGCGTTCCCGGGGAGCTCGATCGTCTCCCCTCGCGGTGCATGCGCGGTACACCTGGCGCCCATCGTTTTTTTTTTTGTTTCGCGCGCGGCATCGTAGCCGCTTAATAGTGGCGTAGCGGAGGGCACCGAGGGCCCTCACCGAAACGCTACGTCATACATTGTACTGACAGGAACAACACTGATTAAATTCCGTAAATAATCCACCGTATCGCATACCACAAGTTTGTGTCACAAGTGCGTTGACGCCTCGCTGAACTTGACATATTTTAACGGCCTGCTAAAAACTATCCTTAACTTTAAACGTATTTTGCGAGAATTCAGTAAGGATTAGCTAACATATTTATAGAATAGTTTTTGTGTAGAATTTAATGACGAACATTTTTGGTTGTATACATTTTTTACGTTTGAAAAACGGTTTACAAGGAAATTGAGAAAAACCGGCACAATGGCACACGATCCGGGGGTGGTTTTTTGCAAAATAAGGGATGTTGCGGATACTGGACAATTGGGAACTTTGTAGCGTTTTGTTCCTGATCACATTAGGAAAATGTATACGTAATATGAAAACTTTATAAATTATTTCTCCTATTCTATGTTTATGTCGCAGGCAAATTGTAACTTTAGGCAGACAGTATCTGCCTAGGCAAATACCTACTGCCTGGGCAAATAGCTTTTCTTTATAATTCATTCCTAAATGACTAGGCAGATACTATTTGACTAGGCAAATAGTATCTGCCTAAATGTTCTTTAGGCATATAGCATATAGATTAGTTATTTATATAACCAGTTAGGAAATGCCTCATTTTGCGTAACGAGTGAGATTATTGCAATATCTATCACACGAGTTATACAGAATGCATTTCCTAACGTGTTGCATACAAGATTTTTTCAAATTATTTCTAAAACATGCGAGCGGTTGGTTAGGCAAATGGTCATTTCAGGCAAATAACTTTTGTGGCTCCGCTCGCTTCGCTCGCTCCGCCGATTCAAGCCTAACCTAATCTAACCTAATCTTATCAAATCTAATTAATTAATATTTTAATGCGTTAGACTGGGTTAGGTTAGGTTAGGGTCGGCGGAGCGAGCAAAAGGAGCGAAGCCACAAGAGATATTTTCCTAGGCAAAGCTATTTGCCTGCAAATAACTTTTGTGGCTTCGCTCGCTCCACCGATTCAAGCCTAACCTAACCTAACCTAATCTTACCAAATCTAATTTATTTATATTTTAATGCATTGAACTGGGTTAAGTTAGATTAGAGTCGGAGGAGCGAGCGAAGCCACAAGAGATATTTTCCTAGGCAAAGCTATTTGTCTGAAACGACCATTTACCTACGACATAAAAGCTTGAGAGAGATTAGGTATTTAAAAATTTCCCGCACTGGATAACATAAAGAAACATCCATCTACAATTATCAAACCCACACCTAATAAATTACTAAAATACTGAAGTTTATCTGAGGAGCAACTACTCTTATGATATGCATATAACCACAAATTATTGAACTGAAATAGACTAGATACTATTTGCCTAACAACGGTTCCGGCAGATACTATTTGCCTAGGCAAATGGTGTTTAATCAGAAATAAACATAATAAAGCTATTTGCCCAGGCAGTTAGTATTTGCCTAGGCAGATACTATCTGCCTAAAGTTGCTATTTGCCTGCGACATTTATATGTCTAATTTACGTGTACTACTAGCTCGTATCCTGTCCTTAAAAAGATAACTCGATGGACATTGAAGAAAGCCAGGTTTATTACCGAGCGTCTATCACCCATGATACTTTCATTGCAAAATGCGCTTTTCGTTCAACTATTCCTGCTTTAAATAACTTTCGCTTCTTTCAAAGTATTTACCTCTTGTACAAATTGTTCATCGTAGGGGGCAGCGATCAATGATTGTGACTAATCGTAGACAAATTATTCCTGCGATGATGTTCCAGTTGCAAAGCATACACTAGCAAGTCAGCTTACAGCGTCCAATGTTTAGTATCAACTTTACCTCTTTTGGAACACCCATCACCCGAGCATAATCACGATTACGTTAACATTAATCGCAGAATAGACCATGAGCTCGGGCACATTATCGCAGTAGTAGTTCGGCACACCGAATTGCCTTTTAGTTTTAATAGACGAACTTGCCTACGACGAGTCGCTATTATCGATCGTTGCCTCCCACCACGAACAGTTCATAAAAGGTTATTAGCTTGAAAGAAGTAAAAGTTATTTAACGCTGGAATAGTTGAAACGAGAAGCGCGTATTGCAATTAATGTACCGTGGGTAATAGGCGCTCGGTGACAAGTCTGACATTCTCCACTGTCCATCGAGTCATCTTTTTACGGACAGGACACGAGCTAGATCCTCTTCGGTTGCACCTGTACGAGATGACATTTCAGAAAATCATGAGTCTTCATGAAAATCTTCTAACCTACTTGTTCTGCAGTAATACTTAATATCATTGGAAGTTGAAGCAACAGTTATTGGTAAAAATCGGACACCGTATTATACTACTATCGCATGTTTCAATTTATATACCGACCTGTGAAACGTGAAGTGTACATGTACCTCACTTTTATTTCATCTCTTCTTCGCCTCTGGTATAATCATTTACACCCCACAAAGCACGTTTTTGCAAGTAACTTTTCTGTAACATTCCTGCGATATTTTACAATATTCGTGAATACTAGGTACCGTATGTTAGAAATATATATTTCTCGATAAATTCGCGAATGTTGCAAAATATATCATAGAAACATTTCGGAATCATTACATCGAAAGATCTCCTCGATAAGATTGTACTTGTCAGGGCTGAATTATATAGGGTTTTTATAATTATTTTAGGAAGTCCCAGAAGAATACAGGTGCAGCATAATATCGATCTATGCTAGAAAAAATAAGAAATAACCCTCGACGAGCATTCGGGCTGTGGCAACAGAGGTTAGAATCAGCAAGACCATGGTAGGGAGGATATTGAAAGATGAACGCACGTCCATGCACTCGAGGCAGCAGATCCAACCCGCCGAATGAACTAATGCAGCTGGTTCTTGGAACAACAAGTGGACGATCCCTCGTTCGAAAGAAACCCCCTCAGGTTCGCACATGATTTGGAGTCCTTCTGGGTGGAATTGAATAGCAGCACGTTTATTGCATATTATAAATAACAAAATTATATCCAGCATTTCATAATTTAAAATATAGTACGAAGGAGGAAACATATCAATAGAGAAAAAATAATGATAAAGTAATTACTTGATTATTGTGTGATCCAATTCCATTGCATCTGCTATTCTTCTGCCACGGCTTTGATAGAGAAGAAACATCAAATTTATTTGTTAATCCATCGATTCGCCCCGTGCTCGCATGACGCTGAAAACAAAAATAGAATTACCACAAAGATAATTGCCCTTCCATCGAAAGTGAGGTTAAAGCTGTCAGATGGCAATTAAACTTATCTGATGGCAATTCTTCTGAGATACTGCCGTCTCCTTTCCTACTCTTTATGCACAGGCAACCAGAGAAACATAGCACTACATCCGTTCACTATCTCGATATTCGAAAAAAATACAAACGATTATTAAACTATACGGAGCGTCTGTCACATTCACCACTATTGAGATTCATAACTCCGATTACACTGAATTTTTACTTTTTATTAACAAACGCGTCCGAGGATCGAAATAAATGCGAGGGAAATCGTTTCGCGAATGGAAATATTTTATTAATTTTGAAAACCATAACTAAACATTCAAGGAATATATTCTCTCACACACTCTCACATACGTTTGATGGCGTATGCGTGTGGCCGCATCTGTATACACATTTCCGAGATCATGGCCGACTATCGCCGAAGATAGGCGGAATTTTTGTGAGATTTTGACATATATATATCGCCCGAGAAATCGGATTCTCGTCTTTTAGGCGCAAGGGGCGTGTCTTCGCGTTGCTAAGGAAGAATCTCTGTTAATATGTAGGTAACTTATAACATTTATTCTGGTCTCTATCAATAGAGAATACTCAATTTATATGGCGTAACTAAGCATAGTTTTGGTTATAACCGTATATTTATTGAGAAAATTCGATGTAAAAATTGAGGGGTGCAGGGGGCAGACATTTGTGGTGTAAAGAGACACGGGTGCTCGCGACATCAGCGCTGTCGTGTCTGAGCGCGAAACTACTTGAACGAACATGCCGCGAGACACTGCCGTGTCACTTGATTTTTATAGAAATGGTGCACTTTTGAAAAAAAAAGAAAATCGAATTTTTGCAAAGAAATCAGCCGTACATTGCTTATAAAAAAAAGTGTAATTCAATCAAAAACCGGCTACGAACTTCTCTAAAGAATATATTTGTGAAGCCACTTTAGAAAAAGTGGTTTCGAGAAAAACGCGTTTAAAGTTTTACGAGCACTAAAATCATAGATATTTTTTGTTTATCTTTAATCTGCGATGCTTGCACCATATATTTAGCCAAGTAGATCGATGCTTGCTTCCTCCTTTTCCTTTCTCATTGATTTGAGATCCAGCCGGGCCTTTTTTGCCGCTTCAGTAAGCGAGCGCTCTAAAAACTTGATACGGCGCTCATCAGTTTCCCGGCAGAAATTGTAGCAATTCGTCACGATTCGCATGCCTAAATTGGTCATGAGCCTCATTACATTTGTGAGGCCATCATTATAGATATCTACAGCAATATATACTGCGGTATCAAGGACATGCTTATCACTGGAGACTGATTTTGGAGCCATCGACCATACCATTACATTCAAACTCTCGTTGCTATTTTGTGTATAGCCGCCGAGGCAACGAGTAAGGAGATCATCAGTCGTTAATTCAGTATAGATCGGAGAAATCTCCTTGTAAACTTCTTCTGATAATGCTGGCTTATAATCGAGATCTCCAGTGGCCTTTGCCTTCTGCCACGAGCACCACGAATCTTCTCCGGGAGGGCATTTTTCGTGCTTCGGTTCCTCGTCCGTCGATAGCTTATGATCCAGCGTTGCGTAGATTTCATTACGCATTTTTTTAACTAATCATAATTTCGACGTATTGCCAAACCGTAGTATATTGACAATTCGTCTATTAATTTTCCATTGAGACTCCCCCCCCTCCCTTTTTCCCTTTCCTCCGAGACTTTTTGTCTGTTTTTTTTTTAAATTACGAAGGCGAGTACCCATCCACTTTTGCACGTGATCGAAACACTCTTTTTTCAGAACTGTAAAATTTTCATAAGGCTCAGAATCTATAAAGCAATACGAAAGCGATGAATCAGAAAGCGCTGCATGACTAATGTATCGAGCTCACCGAGCGGACCGAGACACTGCGGCAAAATGGATATATGAACCTTTTCTACATTATTTTACACTACAGGAGTAAGTGCATATTATTTTTATGACTAAAGTGTTGTTTAAGTAAAAAAAATCAATTTTTCCAAAATTCTAGAGTGGTGTTACCCCTTAAGAAGTGAAAGAAAAGAAGAAAAGTCCTGTGGAATAATGAAAGATTCCAAAATGGATTTTGTCGAACAAAATGAAACAAAAGATTCCACTAACAGAGAAATGAGTGTACTAAATGAAAAAAGCATTAAATCAGACAACTCAAACGGTGTCAAAAAAATAGACGAAATAATTCTTAGCGACGATGATACCGAAGAATATGTATTACTCAGAATTGGGGATTTACCTCGTTCGGTACTAATGCGTTTAATCAATGACGATAGTGCGTGGATGGACGATGATACATTATGTGCGTTTCTTAATGTCCTTGGAAATGTTAGCTCGGCTAAAATGTTTTAGTATTTTCACCACTTTATGTGAGTGCAGGACAATATCTTTTAACAGAAACTTTTACAAAGGCGATTTAACACGTTCCGTGCCGGACCGATTTTTGAACTTTCCGTTCAGGCCGCGTTGGGCGTATACGACCTACGCTTTTACGAATAAATAAACTCGTTTTTAACGTATGCCTTACAATTTTTCAATAGTACAAAGCCATAATTAGCAAGAAAAGGTTATACATGTTAATATGCATTAGACAACAAAGCAATACATTACATTTTTTATTGTTATTATTATTAATAACAATAACAATTTTGATTTTTTATTAACGCGGTATACATGATGTAAGGTGCCTATATTTGACTCTACAATAAATTTTTTTAAAAATTCTTCGTTTTTCAATGAGAATTCTAAGCGGCCTGAACGGAAAGTTCAGCGTGGGTCGTATACGCCCCACGCGGCACGCGCGCGCGCGGAACGTGTTAAATACATTTACTATCGCTTTAATTCCTATTTATTTGCATCAGAATCATTGGACAATTGGCATTTTTAATAGAACAGAAAATGTTATTCGTTACTATGATTCTTTTTGGAGTACCCATGTAATAAACTATCTGCTCAAGCGGATAATTTGTTTAAATCTGCAGTCAATGACTTGACTAGCGGCGAATGTGGAAATCCACAAATTATTTGCGTGAATGCAGACAATTTAAATGTCCAACGCGATTCATAATATAAATTATTTTAAAACTGACATATACGCGAAAACCGATCAAAATCCATGTGCATTTTAAACATTTCGGAAAACCACAATTGTGTTTACGCACGCTTACATGCTGAAGCGTATTTAATGAATAATGGTATAACAAAAATACCTAACATTGACATAAGGATAGAACGACGCCGAATATTGTCTATCCTTAGAAACCTTGCTTATGAGTCATGCGACTATGGTATATGTTCACAAAATGAAACTATGAAATTTGAAGATTCAATTCGTTCAAAAAAATTGCATCTGACTCCTGCTGAAAAACAGTATAAAAGGAGATCAAAAATGGCTGACAAAGAAAAAGTATTAGAAAAAAATTTACACATCAAAGAGAATAACTGAAATCAGAAACGATCCGGGAAAAAGAATATGAAACTAATCGGCACAGAATTTCCGAAATCAGAAATTATCCTGATTGCCGGGAAAAAGAATATGAAACTAATCGGAAGAGAATTGCTGAAATAAAAGATGATGCCGAATATAAAGAAAAGAAGAGAAAAAAGCAGTCTAAAAGAAATAAAAAGCGAAGGACAAGCCACTACTTTATATGCAGGCGTATGACCATGAACGCGTTTTAAGGTTTAAGTTAAGCGATTTTGACATTGTGTGTTCACATTGTAAATCGCTGCATTTCGCAAAAGAACGTGTGGGCAATAAGAACACATTCTTTAATTGTTGCAAACACAGAGAAATATCAATAGATTTAGAACCAATTGGAAAATTATATCCCAAGGTACTGAAGCACTTATTTATGCAGAGGAAATCAAGTTTTCTCAACAACATACGCGCCATTAATGGCAATTTTGCAATGGCTACGTTATCCATTAAGCAATATGAGTTTCGAACAAACGGACGTATTGTTTTCGTATTTCCGGTCAAATTTATCATAATTTGGACACTGCTGCTATGCCAAACGATAATTAATGTCAGCCTCACGGTGGGCAATTGTTCTTCATTGATATGAATGATGCGCTTGCAATCCGTCAAAATAAGCTTAAAGCCGATCAAAAGGATATCGAAATTATCCATAAATGTCAGCCTCATGATGGGCAATCTCACGAAAACAGCGGCTACCTCATTACTGGTGGGTAACTTATACCTTCTTGAATCATGACTCGTAGTAGAGTTGAACAAAAGCTGTATTTCCTTTCTTTGTTCATTTTTTTTGCTTTGCAATAGCTTCTTTGCGATCGATTTCTTCTCTCATCATAATGCATATCGTCGCTGTTACTGCAATAGGTCGTATGTCAAAAAATCACCACCCTCCGCTTAAGACACTTTACGAACCAAAAACAAAGCTACTACCATACTGCAAAACCTCGTATCTCAATCATAAGGGATATTATCCTTTATGATTGAGATACGAGGCCCTGCAGTATGGTAGCAGCCCTAGTTCTGGTTCGTAAAACGTCTTAAACAGAAAATGGCAATTTTCCGACATACGACCCATTGCAGTAACAGCGACGATATGCCAAATCGTACATTATGATGAGAGAAGAAATCGATCACGAAGAAGCTATTGAAAAGCAGAAAAATGAACAAAAAAAGGAACTACAGCTTTTCTTCAACTCTACTACGAGCCATGGGAAAAGAAATAAAAACATTTTGCAGCATATAGATCCAAATATAGAGCCAATGCTTTACCCGTTGTTTAAACCCAATGGTGAACATGGATGGAATGTAAGAATGAAAACTAAGTGGCAAAAAATTAAGTCATTGTGACTACATTAATTATCATTTGCATTATCGTAAGGGTAAAGAAGAAAAGTATGTTTTCAATCCTTTGCATTATGGTGGAAAATTATCTCAGCAGTGGATAGTTGAACGATAACTTTGTATTGAATCGGAACGATTAACATACATACATACGTTTGAATCAAAATAAAATAAAAGCAACTTCCTATAGTGGTTTGTAAGATTGGTTGAACAACATTGCAAATCAAACGGGCACTTCCATTGGGCGTCAAGTTATCCTACCTTCCAGCTATACTGGAGGTCCGCGTTATATGTTAAACAGTTATAATGACGTGATGTGTATTTATGCGGAATACGGAATTCCAGACTTATTCATCACAATGACATGTGATCCGACGAACCCGGGTATATTAAATAACAGTCCTCTCTCTAATAGTCCATGGAAATCGTACTAACAAAGGAGTGTTGCCTTGCATGAAATGAGGTAGTTCTGATTTTTTGATATGTTGTATCTCATGAAGTGGTAATAATAAATCCGAGTTTTCGACCCCGGAAGCCCTCCGGATCATTGTTAAATAATTGAAAACCCGCTAAATTTTAGGACTTTTTTCAGTTTTGGTCAATTTTGACCACCAAGGACTAATGTTACGGCAAAATCATTCAATACAATTTTAAAGCAAATAAAATTTGCAACAAAATGAGATTAATTTGGTCTTGGTAGGCCAAATAGTTTCTAAGATACAGCAATTGAAAGTTTTCCAAAATTTCCAAGAAAAGGAAATTTTAGAGTTTTTTTTTAGTTTTCGTCAATTTTAACCACTAAGGACCTATTTTATGAAAAAATTATCGTATACGTTATTAAGGTAGACTAAATTTTCATCAAAGCGAGATAAATTTGGTCTATGCAGACCTAATAGCACCTGAGATACAGCTGCTCATAGTTGATGCGATAAGTATGTATGTATGCAAATCGTTGAAACATGGTTTGTAAAAGTGTTACCTATCGATTTCGTGTATTTACCGCTCAGATTTTAGACCTGTATGTAAATACCTAATCTATACACAGCATTTAGACTAGCGTATGCTGTGCTAGCGTCTAGCCAGTGCTCCCGAGTGTTACCGAACTCACAATCAGTTCAATTCTACTGTTCGGTCGCCGCACGATCAAAGTCTCTCGGATCTCCTCGGGGTCGTAAATCCCGAGTACACTATACGTGACGCGGCTATGCGAATTAACCGAACGTACCGGAAAATGTCTTTCAATCTATCGGCTAGTTTAATTAATCGTACACTGCCCGAGTCCAAAGTGCGAGGGTACCATTAATTACGATTTCCCGAGTCTCGCACTTCACGATCGAGAAAACCGAATGCTTGTTCTCGACTGTGGGAATCAATAGTGAATTGAATTCCTGGACATGCTTGTCATTAAGGGGTTATACGCAGTCAGGATTTTCAAAAAATCGATTTTTTTTAAAATTTATTTTCATAATGTACACATATTTATGTACACACACAGAAAATTCCATGTCAATCCGATGAATATTCTCGAAGTTACACGCACATTAAGTTGTAAAGACGTCTCGGAGCGTTTGAAAGCGGAACAGAGGCCCAAGCTGCAACCTCGAACGCACTTTGTACATGCACCTACAACGTACCTTTTTAATGTATTCAGATACCGTTATACCTTATTTCAGATACCTGCGAGCTAAATTTATAACTCTTTCTTTTTCCAAACTGTTATATTGAAGAATAGTCAGTCTAAACAGCGAAGCGAAGCAGTACACTCGTGCGCTCGTTTATATTTTCTGTTGTGATTTCTCTGTGAAAATGAAGTGTAGTAAAGAAAAGAGAGCATTTTCCAAGATGCAAAGGTCAAGGCTAGGTCAAGGTCATTCATATGCTGAAAAGGAGGATGCACAGCGTGTCACGATCTCCGACCAAAGAGGGACAGTACACGAGAGGGAAGAATGCTTCACAGACAATACCAAATTGAATTATTAGAAGCTGCCGAAGGGAAGGAGTGTTTTTTATATAGCCCTAGAATAGACGACTCGATGTAAGTTGAAAAAATTTTTTTTACTACGTGTAACGTGTTGTTGAAACTTTAAACGCGTTTTTCTCGAAACTGTGTTTTTGAAGTCGGTGAGCAAGATATCTCGGGAACGGCTGAACCGATCAGCCTCAAATTTTTACACAAGCTTTTTAAGTCTATTTTTTAGTAATTGATCGAAGGTTTTTTCTCACCGATAAATATTTCCCATTTTATAACCAATTTAAGGCCTAAATTAGTGTCGAAAATCGAAACTTTTGTTTTAAGAAGACGCAATTTTGTCAAAAATTAATATTCTGCTTATTCCTTCAATTAAGTACTAGATAATATCTTATATTAAGGAAATTTTTTTGGTTTTTTCAATTCAGATGATCCAATCCAGAGATATCGTGCTTACCGCAAGACGCCTATTCTTTAGAGGAGCTCCGAGAGGTCGGCTATATCAGCTTTAAAAATAATTATTTTGACAAATAAAACATATGAAAGTAAAGTTAAAAGTTGTCACAATATGTGTATAAATTTTTATGTTAATAAATTCAAATGTCTTTCCAGGAAAAATTCCTGACATATCGATATTTTTCGGTCTTCTGACTGCGTATAACCCCTTAAGTTTTCCCTAATTGGCCATTGACTGCATTCGTCATTTCTCCCCTTAAGCCGGCTCGATACTAACGTCACCGCGGGAGACGGCTTATGGTGATCTTCCGATACCTTCTTTCCGGGAAAGGTATTCCGGGAAAGCGAGGTATTAACAACCTACGCTCACCAAAATGTGACGTTTCGCTGATAACGCGATTAATTATAGTCGGCGAGTTATTTATGAGTGATGCTGTGAGTAAATCAACCTTCCAAACTCCATCGCTCAGTGCGACGGAACACTACAATGTGTAACTAACTGCCTCTATTCGTCAGTCGCTCACATCTATTCGGCCGAGTTAGATATGTTCTAAAAGTTACGTGAAGCGTTCAGTTCGAAAGTAAATTAATAATAATATGATGGAGAGTGCACGAGCCTCCGTGAATTCCCGTTGCTTTATATGCAATGATAGTTTGAGTGAAGGTTAAGTGATTTTGGTGAAACAGAGAGGAGTGAAAGCCCTGCTTACGTGCAGTATTAAATTAAAAAACCGAGAACACGAACATTTACTGAAGGAAGTGCGCGAGATTTCAGTGCATCGTGCATGTACACGAATACACCAATCCCAAATTGATAAAAGCAGCTGTGCAACGTGGGGAAAAGGAAGTGAGATCAGCGAGACCTACAAGAAGTTCAACTGAGCAGTTCAACTTCAGAGAGAACTGTTTTTTATGTCGAGAGCAAATAACTGTTGAATTCATTGAAGCTCAGAAAAAAACAAGCCTGAAAAAAGAAATAATGTGATTGCCGTGGAGAACTTGCAGCTGGTTTCAACCTTATTGAAAGCAGCTGTGAAAAAAGGTGATGAATGGGCACTGAAAATAATAGAACGCATCTCAGAAAAGATACCGATTTGCCTGCACTAGATGCAAGATATTATTGGTTTTGCCAGAGGTGTGCTGGTTTTGCTGTAGAGACAGAGGTTTTGCTGTACAGACCTGTTAGAAAAGGACTACAGAGGGGAGAACATACTCGTGGCACTGTTGATGAAGCCATGGATACAATTTTCGACTTCCTAGAAGAAAACTCGGAAGAGTGCCAGTTTTCCCTAACAGAGTTGACTGAGCTGTTAGATGAGAACCCACCTGATGTGCGAACCATTAAAGGTCCCCTAATTAAGAAGTACGGAGATGACGTAATACTAATTACCACCTCAAATAAAACAACAATCATTTGCTTCAAAAATACTGGATACAAAATTGTATCAGATGCCTGGTATGCTGAACAGAAATCAGATCCACAAGAAGAGCGACTTCGGGTGGTTAAAGCAGCAGCTGATATTATCCGGGAGGATATTCGCTCTCAAGTGTGTACAGCATAAAAGAATACCCGCCCTCACATGATTTTTTGCAGAATGTGGATTCTGTAATACCAAACTCGCTGAAAATGTATATGGAGACCGTGATTGTAAAAAATAACAATTTCCCACACAGTACTGATTATATGTATACAATGAGGTGTTTCATATTACAACAAAAATTTGAAATAATAATTTTATACTTACTACAATGGTTTTTTAAATAAATTATAATGCTTATTTCGTTAACAGCCGTACTTCATTTTACAAACCATCCCTTTAATATTTGCTTACTAACCTCATCAACTTTGGACCGCTGTATCTCAGGTGCTATTAGGTCTACATAGACCAAATTTGTCTCGCTTTGGTGCAAATTTAGTCTACTTTAATAACGTATCCGATAATTGTTTCATAAAATAGATCCTTAGTGGTTAAAACTGACGAAAACTAGAAAAAACTCTAAAATTTCCTTTTCTTGGAAATTTTGGAAAACTTTCAATTGCTGTATCTTAGAAACTATTTGGCCTACCAAGACCAAATTAATCTCATTTTGTTGCAAATTTTATTTGCTTTAAAATGTTATTGAATGATTTCGCCGTAACATTAGTCCTTGGTGGTCAAAATTGACAAAAACTGAAAAAAGTCCTCAAATTTAGCGGTTTTTCAATTATTTAACAATGATCCGGAGGGCTTCCGAGGTTGAAAACTCGGATTTGTTATTACCGCTTCATCAGATATAACATATCCAAAAATCAGAACTACCTCATTTCATGCAAGGTAAAATGTATCAATTCCATGGACAATATAAAGGTGATACACCAAATAATTAATCATTCAATGTTATGTTGTCGCGTATTTAAACAACACTGTAAAAAATTGTTGGAAGTGCTTAATTGTAAAAACAAGTAAAAGGGTGGAATTTTTTGGAAAATGCATTGCTTATTGTTATACAATAGTTTCAAAAGAGAGGACTCCCGCATATGCATTTGTTGCTCACACTCGATGCCGAGTGCAAGCGGTATTTGAGGGAAAATGTCGACGAAATTTTGTCCGCATGAATTTGTCTTTGTGGAGATGACAGTTGTTTCATAAATACCCGAATGATGCATAGTCCATGTGGGATCGATAAATTAAATGCACCATGTATGAAAAACAAAATGTGTGGCGAATGTAAATTCAAGTCAAAGAACGATAGGCCGGCCGAATGCAATGACTACAATAGTTTAGGTAAAATATGTTCTAAAGGATTTCTAAAGGACTTTTGTGATACCACGGATTTATCAGGCCAAGGTTATGTGAAACTTAGACGACTGCAAGATGAAAGAGCTACTGTTGGTAAACGAGCAATTGACAATAGCATGGTGGTAGCACACTCACTTTACTCGGTGAAATTAATGCACCAGAAAAGCAGATATTTCTTCGTTACTCTTCTTCTCGCGATCGAATTCACATACCCACTTCTCCACAACTTCGTAACCGAACTCGGTGATCTTATCACTTGTTGCGCGTGTTCGTTCTAAACGTTCGTTCATGGTTTCACCCGATTAAAATTTTTTATCGCGATTTACGCGGAAACACTGTGGAAAACCGTGCCAAAAACAACCATGAAACTGCAAGACGTGCTTTCGCGTTATTCCATTCTCGATGCTTTCGTAGTACCCGTCGACGGGGGGTTCCTCGGCCAATCTGTACTCGCGACCTTGAGCGACAAGCATGATTCTCCGATCCAGCAGTTGTTCCTGTCATACGAGCCACTCGAGCGCTTTATGCGACTGATTATGTCGCAGCCGATAACAATCTATCAGCAGGATGCCAATTGTATTTTTTTTTTGTAAGAAATTCTTCTTGAAAATTTTGTTGTACGCAGCCGCAATGTTGTGCTCTCCGTGAAAGGACACACGGTCCCCGATTCCAGAAATATTTCTCGAAAAGTGATATACGCATGCCTGAGAATATCTACATCCGTTTTGCAATACGCGATGATGTCCTTCTTAAAATCGAAGACGTATCCCGACGCGACGCTATCGTTGTACCACTTGAGAAAAGTCTCCTATTATTTCGCGTTCATCGTATTGGGTTCGTAAAAACTTAACGCCGGGAGTGGTCCGACGTAATCAATAATCTCGGTCGAGATTATCGAATTAATAAAATAAAACCGTCCGACCGTCCGACCGACCCTCCAACCGAGAGTATCTATACAGGAATTGGAACGCCTTTGCGTTCAATAGTCAATACGAGATTTTGGCATTTCATGCTTTCGCCACTGGTCTGCTGGCGTCGCCACCGTCCGGCCTTCATACTCACGTACACTTCCCTTTGTGGCGATGACCCGTGACCAGTTGGCATTTGTACAAAGCCCAGCCGACGGTAAATTTCAAGGTCCCTGTAACTGTGCGGTTCTGCTCGGGTCGGGACATCTCGTACGTGTGTACGAAGGCTCGCACACTGGAACGCGCTGTCCGTACAAGGCTTTAAAGAATGCTCCGTACTGCTTCGTACACCAATACAGTAAGCGTGTAGTAGGTATGTTCGTTCATCTCGGCGTAAAGTGAGCAGTGAGAATCCGTGTATCTTTATGTCTGCCCCCTCCACCCCTCAATTTTTACATCGAATTTTCTCAATAAATATATGTATGGTTATAACCAAAATTATGCTTAGTTACACCATATAAATTGATTATTCTCTAATGATAGATTGATAAAGACCAGAATAAATTTTTCATCTATACCGGTAGAGATCGAGTCGGTAGTTAGAGTTGGCTTACAGCCCGTAAACACTGTGCAGTTTATTCACTGTTTCGATAATTTTAACAAATCGGTGCAAATCGAATGCTATGTTATGAACATAATATCCGGTTTCCACCGATTCGTTAAAACTACTGAAACGGTGAATAAACCGTATAGTTTGTTTATTTACGATTTTTATGACTTCTTTCACGAACGAATTGTTCTGGGAAAATGTAAATATTATCGAAACATTAATTATAAAATCATTACATGTTCGTGATTTTATTTATCATTCATAATTTTTAAATCAGTCACATCTAGGCTGAAAACATTTTTACCGATTTTCCGTTTATCATTGAGTGCGTTCTAGTTGCGAAATTCGATGTTCAATTGTTTTCAAACAGTTAACACGCGATACGTCGGCTGACAACAATGAATGTGTAGTGACGCGCCACGCCGCTCTTTTCTCCGCCTTGTCGGAAACTACTAGACGGAGAGCCAACACCTAAAAAAGTCTCTGATTTCACTAAGCCTAGTTTTTTTTATAGTTTATTACACTGATTGTGTAGACTAACATACTGCGGTCAGTCAAGCAAAACTTAGAACAGGTGTCTCAGGGACGCTATCAAAGTTGTCGTTCCTGCCGGCGTAATAATATGAATTTACTAAGGTTGAAAATCGGTATACAACTTGTATATTGCATATAAATAAAAGTTATGACAGTCAGTCAGCTGAATGTCAGGACAGGGCTGGTCAGTCAGCAAAAAAAGAAATGAAAATTTCGCGCGCTCGGCGTTGCAGGCGATTTCAAATCAGAGTATAGGAAAGAGCGCAGGTATACTCGTAGGTAAATATCACGGTCCCAAACCTTCCTTGGAAGGTAATTTCCGGACAATTCGTAACCAGCCATCTCCCGCAGAGAGAGAGTGCCCGCATTGTCCGTCCGGGAGTAGTCCGACGTAATTTTGATTTACCGGAATGTTGAAGAGATGCGGGAATATACTTTTACTCGCCTCATCCTTCAAGCCAAAAGCCTTGGGCAGAGAGGCGAATGGCATTTGGAAGTAATTGAGACTATCGATAAAACGCTGTTCTACCCGTTCGCATCACAATAACACAGGCCGACAAATTTCTGACCCAGAAACGGAACCTTGTGTGCCCGAAGGATTTTCGAGATATCCTAACCTAAAAGTGCAAAAACACGCTTTTTTGCTAAATTCGGGGTTATGTATATGACGTAGCGTTTCGCTAAGGGCCCGCGATGCCCTCCGCTACACCACTAAACGGTGGCTACGATGCCACACGCGGGACGGAAAACGATGGGCGCCAGGTGCGGACACGGCCGCACCACGTGGAGAGACAACCGGGCTCTCCTACGATGAACGACATCCGCGAGATCGAAAACGATCCGATCTCGATCGGGCTCGGCTACCTCGGCATTTGGTAGAGGGGCGGTTCAATGGACGTTGGCTGGGACCCGGAAGGACGGAACCCGTGGACGGGAACGCGAAAAAGAGGACAATCGGCGATTAGGAACGCAACTCTTTATTCGTCGAGGCTCGTGATCGAAGGGCGAAGCTCGGCGCGGCTCTTTGTGCCGCAGGCACCACGCTAACCGCGATGACAAAACGGGCGCTCTATAACGGCGAGCGCGAGACGGAAACGTGCGCTCTAAGACGGCGAGCGCGAGACGGAAACGTGCGCTCTTAGACGGCGAGCGCGAGACGAAACCGGGCATTCCTAATCGAGGAATACTAATACGCAACGGGCGCGACTCGACGACGAACGCTAAATGGAACGGGCACGAATCGACTACGAAAGCTAAATGAGAACGGGCGCGACTCGACGACGAACGCTACAAGAGCAAAACGCGGACGTGGAGACGGCGCAAGCGCGCGTGCCTGCTCGACGGAAGCACATGGCGAGTCGGAGGTCGAACGTTCGGAAAGGAGGAGCGTACCGGTAGCGTTGAGGTCTTCCATGATCCCCTCGTCGCCCTACTTGGTCGTCCGGTTGGTGGCCCCTCGCGATTCCTCGGATCCTTCCGGGTTTGGTGAAGGATCCTCTGGGGATCGGGGCTGACCACGATGACTCCTCGGATGAACGGTGTTCGCTCTCTCTCTCCCTCGACTCTCTCGGCCACTCGTACCACATACCACTTCGTTCCACGCTCTTGCAACAAGTCTCCTACGACGAGTACCGGCCTTTCGGACAAAGCCGTCACGTGGGCATCTCGCGGTCCTCCGGGTTGCCCCTCGAGCCCCAGAGATGGCTCCCCGGTAGCCCTCGGCGATCGGTCCGGCTCTTCACGCCTATCGATACGGATGCATCTCGTCCGTATCGACGTCGCGATCGCGCGCGTTCGTTCGAAAGGGCCGATTGCCCCCTTTTTGTGACGCGGAGCGATTCTCCACGTCACATGTATCATCGCGAATAAATTTTTTTCTAAAAACGGATGACGCCTTTTTAAAGCAGCACTCTTACCCTTTAAAACCATGTCTCCAAATTTTGTATATCTTTTTTTTTTCATTGAGATATCTATGATTGAAACTAGGTACTTTCGCTATTTCAATACAGCATTGGGTCACATGCAATTTCCTTAACTCCCAACCCTGTAACCTAGGAGTGTATAACCTAAGGGCCGGTTTTACCAACACGGTATAAACGCGGTATAGCGCTATACTGAGAATAACCAGCAATAAGCCTTATGGTTATTCTCAGTATAGCGCTATACCGCGTTTATACCTGTTGGTAAAACCGGCCCTAAGTCCATTAAAACCCAAATTTCCTCAACCCCCCAACCCTGTGACCTGCGAGTGTATAACATTAGACTCCTCAAACCCGATTTCCCGATAGCTGTCAATTCGAGAGATCGAAGCCTATTTTTCTAAAAACCCAGTTTAGTCCTTATTTGCATTTTGAGGTTAGGATATTTTGAGATTCTAGAGTAGTTTCAACATTCAATTATGGTCATATTACATATAGAAAAGACTGATATAATATATCGGTTCATTTGAAAAATTGCATGTGACCTAATGCTGTATTGAAATAGCGAAAGTACCTAGTTTCAGTTATAGATATGTCAATGAAAAAAAATTATATACAAAATTTGGAGATATGGTTTTAAAGGGTAAGAGTGCTGCGTTAGAAAGGCGTTATCGGTTTTTAGAAAAAAAATTTATTCGCGATGATACATAACCCCGAATTTAGCAGAAAAGCGTGTTTTTCGCACTTTTAGGTTAGGATATCTCGAAAACCTGACGTATAGGGTTAATTCTGAGGCCGGATTCGGATTCAGCGTACCAAAATCGTTCGGGCACACAATGTCCTGTTTCTGGGTTAGGACTTTCGTTAAATTTTGTCGGCCTGTGTAATCTTCGATCCATTCAAAATGAAGCTCGGTGGTCTACCTCCTTTTTTATCGACAAGATAGCGCAATACAAACTGGGCGTCAAAACTTTTTGAATTGTGTGCAATGCATATAACTTTCTGGAATATCTGTACACGCATAGTCGTGAACTTGACGAACTGTGTAATCGGATCTCGGGTGAACGCCTACTCGCGAACTCCGCAGCGAGAGCAGAGATTTGCCATATTGTTATCGTTTAAACATCCCGAACAACTTAACTGTGCGTCGTATAAATTTGGCACATAAAGATGCACATTTTCGGTACCTTGCATGACCGTGTTTTGTTGCATTTCAGAGTCATAGAATATGAAGAACACAGCATTATTTGTCAAGTTACTCTTTAACGGATGCATGAAACAGAAGTGATTTAGCCATCGTCTTCATCCGCAAGCGGTGGAGAATGTGATACCGCACTCGTGCGGTTGTTTCGACGTCAATTTTGTCTTTTCGTACGACCTGCATACACTTACCGCAAATACATATAGCTTGACAAACCGTCATATTGCGCTTCTTGATTTTATACGAACCATATCGTTTATGATTACCTACCGAAACATTCGCTATCAAAAAACGTTCTCCGACAATTATCGCATCTGATAGCCTCGTCAGTTTCACACGGCGACACGTTAAAACATTTCTTGCATCGGTTCGCGCACCTATGCTCGTTCTCCCTCCAATACGCTTTGTTACAGGACGTACAAAATTGTTGGTTCCTGCGCCATCTGTCATATTCAAGATAGGTTGGTAGTGTCGTCTGCACTCGTAATACAGATTTCGCAGGGTGAGTTACAGAATGGCGTTTAGAAATTAGAATTGCGTACCATCGTATAATGGTTCGCCCATCTGATCGAATTTAGACAATTCGTATACGATAGCTATTCCTTTTTCCGCGAAATAATCTTGAAATTGTCTTATCTCTCGTAATCCACAATTGTCGATTGGTACGGTTACGTGCGCGATTCTCGTCAATTCGCGTGCTATTTCACACCGTAAGAATCCTTTGCAATTGTGGATTCCTTCCCAATACGCGTGTATCTCACCCATACGTAATTGACCGCGTTCGACGTGCGCATGTGCAGCGACGAGTCAACATGATAAGCATAGTTCGTCGCTATTTTCAATCGTCAAGATCGATTTTTTTTCAAGCATTCGTGCGTCAGCGATATACGACCACGACCGGCCACCGCTCTTACGACAGCCGTTGAGATGACGAAGGAATCATCATCCGAAACTCTGCAGCATTCTGCGTGACTCTATATACAAAACCCCATATGTCCTCGTAAACAAAATCCTGAACAGACCGAAAAGACGTCCAAACAGGTCAGTGTACGAACGTATCGCTGTTGAAGATTATGCCTGTAAAATCGTCATCCGTACAATTTTACGTCACGTACGTATTTGATCGACGGAGGGGATAGCGTGGGCGACGCTATGCATCCTGATTGGCTGAAGGAGGAATGTCGGTGGAACAGAAGATGATGCTCGGTACTTTCCGAGGCCCGTGTCCAAAGGGCGAGGGTACCGTTGCTAACGGCTTCCCGAGTTCGCACTTAGCGGTCAAGAATGCCGGATGCTCGTTCTCGACCGTGAGGATGTGTCAGACTACTTCGGACCGTGAATTGATTCCCTCGTACCTGGATAAGTCAGGCATTGGGTTTTCCCGTGGCCATCGACTGAATTTGACATTCCTCCCTTTTACCCGGCTCGGGATCCGCGTTACGACGGTAACCATTGGAGCGGGATTCGCGTTCGAGCGCTCAAACTGAGCAGACGTATTTACGGTCGCTCCGGTATCGCGAGTTAATTCTGCATTGTGAAGGGCAGGTGTGTGTTGTGTGTGTTTATATATAGGGATCGTTTTCTACCGTTGCTGATCGAGAGTCTATCGAGTGGCCTTATGGTGCTCCGCACCTGGAGGAGCCATGGAGTCACTTTTGAATAAGACTCCTCCAGGAGGAACTACTCGTATACCGTACTTCGAATACAAAGTTCCAGAAAATACACAGTCCACCTACTCACAAGTTACTGCCCAGTCACTGAATCTCTCCAGGAACCACGCTATAGTTTTTGACTCATTGAAAGATTCTCTCATTAATGACTACACAGTTGCACTTGGTACTGCCATCGGCCCCGAAAATATCACATGTGTATCCAGAATCTCACAGGGTCGTATCTGCTTCTATCTAGCTACTTTACAAATCGTGTAGCAAGTATTGAAAATTGGTAAGTTTACTATTGTTAATGAAGCCAAAGAAACACAACAAGCTGAAGTCCGCCCACTTATCACTCAAGCGAGAAGAGAATTATAATCTCTAACGTTAAGCCGGAACTTCCAAATAGTTTTTTGGAACAAATAATGAAAGAGATGGGAATCAGAATTAAATCACGTATAACGAGTATGCGTACTGGCTGCTCCAGCCCCGGTTACAGTCACATTCTGTCATTCAGGAGACAAGTTTTCATAGATCCAGATGATGAAAATAAAATTCCTCCTACAGTAAGAATTGGAACCGAAGAATCTACTGAATGGATATACCTCTCGACTGACAAAATCAAATGTTTTGTTTGCCACGAAGAAGGTCACTTGGCCAAATCATATAAGGGCGGCCTACCAACACAAACTGAGCCACTCAGTTCTGGGAAAAATATATCAACAATCACTGTATTCGATAACACCTCTACTCTGTATACCACTAACGAGAACAAACCGAATGAGGTTAGTAAGAACGTATTTGTCGCTCCCGCACTGGGCACAAGCAAGAGAATGCATTCGGACTCTTCGACTTCCACTCAAGAACCTATGCTTCAAAAACAAGAAATTACCATAGTAAAACCACATAGTACAAAGCATGCGAATAAAAGACTCAGGAAAACCAGCAACTCAACTGAAGACATTTTAAAGCCTAACTAAATCCACTGGAATCTTCCATTAATGACCCCGAAAGTAAATAAATACCCACTCAACTTCGACGAAATAGCGAATTTCATACAGGATACCTACGGACAATCTGACATCACCGAAATCTGCGAAAAATACAATGTTTACAACACAAGCTTGGTGAACTTACTTGAGTACATACACTCAATTATGAAATCGGGTAGCCTTCGCATTCGAATTCAAAGAATTGCTGGAAAGATTAAAAATCCTCTCTCCAACTCACAAACCCACTTCAGTGAACTTTCAAACTCAGGGGACGACGAATAATGGCGAATATTGCTACAATGCCTACGGCCTCGAATAGGAATTTATATCCAATGAATCTGAAGATAGTATTTTGGAACTCCAGAAGCATACGTAAAAGAAAAGAAGACCTGGAGATATTTATCAAACCTGTGAACATTCTAATATGTGTTGAATCTTGGTTGACTGAAAATAGTGAAATCTCATTTCCCGGCTTTAACTCGGTCAGAAAAGACCGTTCAAGTGGTACTGGAGGAGGCATTGTTATATTTATTCGGAAATGCATCGAATATAAAATAATAGCGACAAATATCTTGCACGAACAAGTGGAAACGTGCGCCATCAGTATTGTTAATACGAAGCCTAGTTTCAACATAGTCGTATGTTACCGCACCCCGGGCTCCAATCTACCACAAACTACATGGAACCAAATTGCGGCCTTAGCACAACCACGCGGCCACTGGCTTCTGGTAGGCGATTTCAACGCACATCAACAAGCTTGGTCCTGTTTGGATAATGACTGCAACGGAAATGGACTGCTTCAAGCGATCGAGGACTATGATCTCTTTCTCCATAATGACAGGTCGTATTCGCGTATAGATTCTCAGAATAAAAACAAATCGAACCTATGTTAAATCTATATTTAATTCTTTCTAATGTTAACTTTGCTGACAAAATACACACCAGAGTACATGATGAAACCGTTGGCTCCGATCATTACCCCATTTTCGTTAATATAAATGTTGAAAAAGAAAACTATATTAAAAAATCATTTAAACTATCGTTTGTTCGGACAAATTGGGATAATGTTTGGAAGTGCTTGGACGATGATTTTGGTGAATTTATCTCTCCTGAATTTATCCAGCTTAGTCCGAATAAGAAATATGACTTTTTTTGTCTCAATTATATCAAATGCAATAAGAAAATATACTCCGAGAAAAAGAACTGTGAGGCGCTCCATTCATCGTAATCCTGTTCCCTGGTGGGATGTGGAGTGCGATAGAATTAAACGGCAACGCAAGGCGGCCTTTAAAAAGTGGAAGTTTTCACCTGTGTGAAGTTAGCCCCCCCACCACCGAATAAAAATTTTTTGAATACATGGTCGTTTGCCCTTTGTTTGCCCATGATTGACCATCACTTTTTTTTTGTCCAACCCACCGTTTAGAAGATATAGCTAAAAATAGGGCGGGGGGGGGGGGGGGGGGTAACTTCACGCTAGCCCCCCCATAACGTAATTTCGAAAATTCAAATGCATGATCGTTTGCCCTTTGTTTGCCTATGATTGCCCATCACTTTATTTTTTTTGTCCAACCCACCGTTTAGAAGATATAGGGGTGGGAAGCTAGCGTGAAGTTAGCCCCCCCCATAGTGTAATTGCTGATCGGTGATATCCCCTCGGAATCGTTTGCCCATTTTTAGAAAGAGTATCAGTAAGCATTTTCGACGTTTGCCCAACCCGTGGAACCGCTCTACAGCGAGTTTCATAAGTGAAGTAAAAATGAAACTCGCTGTAGAGCGGTTCCACGGGTTGGGCAAACGTAGAAAATGCTTACTGATACTCTTTCTAAAAATGGGCAAACGATTCCGAGGGGATATCACCGATTTTACGATTTTTCATTTTTACATCACTTATGAAACTCGTTGTAGAGCGGTTCCACGGGTTGGGCAAACATTGAAAATGCTTACTGAATCTCTTTCTAAAAATGGGCAAACGATTCCAAGGTGATATCATCGATTTTACGATTTGTCATTTTTACTTCACTTATGAAACTCGCTGTAGAGCGGTTCCACGGGTTGGGCAAACGTCGAAAATACTTACTGAGTCTCTTTCTAAAAATGGGCAAACGATTCCGAGGTGATATCATCGATTTTACGATTTTTCATTTTTACTTCACTTATGAAACTCGCTGTAGAGCGGTTCCACGGGTTGGGCAGACGTCGAAAATGCTTACCGAGTCTCTTTCTAAAAATGGGCAAACGATTCCGAGGTGATATCACCGATTTTACGATTTTTCATTTTTACTTCACTTATGAAACTCGCTGTAGAGCGGTTCCACGGGTTGGGCAAACGTCGAAAATGCTTACTGAATCTCTTTCTAAAGATGGGCAAACGATTCCGAGGTGATATCATCGATTTTACGATTTTTCATTTTTACTTCACTTATGAAACTCGCTGTAGAGCGGTTCCACGGATTGGGCAGACGTCGAAAATGCTTACCGAGTCTCTTTCTAAAAATGGGCAAACAATTCCGAAGTGTTATCACGTCGAAAATGCATATTGGGACTGTATCTAAAAATGGGCAAGCAATGCCGAGGTGTTACCACTTACAACTTTGCTTCCGCCGTTCTATTGTAGATGGCTTACGAGAAAAACGGCGGAAGCAAAGTTGTAGATCTAATACTTCCCCAATTTCCCACCCTGTATCTTCTAAACGGTGAGATGGACAAACGAAACAAAGTGATGGGCAATCATGGGCAATCAAAGGGCAAACGATCATGCATTTGAATTTTCGAAATTACACTATGGGGGGGCTAACTTCACGCTAGCTTCCCACCCCTATATCTTCTAAACGGTGGATTGGACAAAAAAACAAAGTGATGGGCAATCATGGGCAAACAAAGGGCAAACGATCATGTATTTACATTTTCGAAATTACGTTATGGGGGGGGCTAGCGTGAAGTTAGCCCCCCGCTCTATTTTTAGCTATATCTTCTAAACGGTGGGTTGGACTAAAAAAATAAAGTGATGGGAAATCATGGGCAAACAAAGGGCAAACGACCATGTATTCAAACATTTTTTATTCGGTGGTGGGGGGGCTAACTTCACAGAGGTGGAGTTTTCAGGTGAACTGCAAGACCTTATAAGGTATAAAAAACTGTGTGCAGAGACTAAAAAAACGTTTAAAAGTAAAAAGAGGGATGAAGTCAGGAAGTTGGTTGAAAGTTTAAATTTTTAAACAAAAGGTCGGTCCATTTGGAAAAAATGTAAAATCTTTAAGAATAAATGGGCCAGGGTATCGCCTAAAAGTACCAAAGACTATGCGCCATCCCTCTGGGCCGAGAAAGCCTTGGATGAACTCTGCCCACCGGGGGCACCTTCTAATCCAGATTACATCCCTCCTGAAAGCCAGAACAATACATTTTTTGATGCACCTTTCTCGTTAAATGAACTCAAAGTAGCTATTGACTCATGCAAGGCGGATTCGGCACCGGGCATGGACGGAATAACGTATGATACTCTTATAAGGTTACCGTTTAGATATAAATTAGTCTTGATTGATATTTATAATGAAATATATAGTACATCTGACTACCCCACAGCCTGGCTTCAAACCTTTATGCATTTCATTAATAAAAGCGGTGGTAGCTTTGTACGACCTATTGCTCTTACCTCATGTGTAGGTAAATTATTCGAGAAATTGATTAAGATAAGACTTGACTAGTGGCTTGAGCATAATAATTTAATACATAATAGCCAAACAGGATTTCGTAAAGGTCGATCATGCGCGGACAACCTTGTGAATCTAACCTTATCGATACATGAAGGTTTCAACGTGAAAGAAGATACACTTGCGGTGTTTCTGGATGTCAAAGGGGCATTTAACAATGTACTCAGTGACGTTCTTCTCAATCATATAGTCAAAATTGGTGGGTCTCTACAACTAGTCAAGTTTGTAAGATTTGTCACGAATGTTAGATACATTTACTCTGACGCTAGAAGTGATACGTACAAGTTGACCTATAAAGGAGTGCCACAGGGCGGAGTTCTGAGTTCCACGTTTTATGCTATCTTAACAAACTATATTATGAAGAACTTGCCAGACGATATATCCAGATCACAATTCGCGGACGATATTGCTATATGCATTAGAGCCAAACAATCTTACTTTGATTCTAAAACTATTTTAGAAAGTGCCTTGGCCTCGATTCAAAAAAAACCTAAATTCGTTAGGCCTTGAACTCTGTCCAGAAAAATCAGTCTTTATTCACTTCAATAAAAATAGCGCCCGCCCAGGTGACCACTCAATTGACCTAAATGGTGTATCCATTACATCCTCTGAAACCGTCAAATTTTTGGGATTGATTTTTGATCAAAAATTCTTTTTTGTTCAACAAGCTGTAAATATCCGGAAAAAGTGTCTTTTAGCCCTCAATATAATGAAATACATTTGCAACACATGGTGGGGAGCAGCGCCATCGACATTGATCTCATTGTACAAGAGTTTCGTTCGCTCTAAAATAGAATATGGCATATTTATTTACTTCCCCACGAGGAAGGACCTGGCTCTTAAAATTGAAAGGATTCAATTTGCGGCTAATAGAAAGACCCTTGGCTACAGAAATAGCACCCGAAATAACATACTGATAGCAGAAACAAAACTTCCGCTACTTTCTGAGAGAGCTAAATTTTTGTGCAAAAAGTTTGTAGACAAGACTCTTTCGAATACTGGTACCCTAACTTGTAAAACAATGGAAAGTGTGCATGAAACGATGTCTAGAAGAAAAAAAGCCAAACAGAACATTCTTCTATGCTGTATCAATAAAATTATTCTTGAGATTCCAAATATGACCAGGGCCCCTCACCTTCCAATATATACACACGAATACAATTCCTTTGTTTGCTGTATCCCTATAAATACCAAGTTAGGCCAAAATTTGAAAAAATCTAATGCTCCGAATGTAGAATTTAATAATCATATTGCTCACACTAATGGCATTCACATTTTTACCGATGGGAGTAAAATTCAGGGCGCCAATTCTGTTGGAGCCGCGGTAGTATGTCCTCAAAAAAATGCCCACACAATTGCAAGTCTACCGGTCTACAGCTCGATTTACACTGCTGAGTCCTTAGCTCTCGATATGGCACTAGACATAGCCCTCGATTTCCTTGCTACCAACGTTGACACGAATATTCATATTTACTCAGACTCACTTAGTTCTCTAAACAGCCTCCAGTCTCTTGCAATCACTGCAAGAAAGAGTCCATTCATCATGGATATAAAGAAAAAATATTACGTCAATCAAACTTCCTTGGGGCTCGAGAACATATTCTTTTATTGGATTCCATCCCACATAGGAATTCTAGGAAATGAAATAGCTGATGCCAAAGTCAAAGAGGGGACCTTAAAACCTGCTGACAGTTTCATTTTACTCCCTTATACTGACTACACCCCCGACTTCAGAAAGGATATGATTGCGACACTGAAACCACAATAATACAGCAGGGATTAGAGAAAGGTGTGGAGTATTTCGATTTCTATTTTAAAGGTAGTAGCTCCCCCTGGTATGCAAATGAGGCTCTAAATCGACAACAAATCGTCGCTATCAATCGCATGAGAAGCAATCATTATAGCTTAGCGGCTTCTCTCCAGCGTAAAAATATTATCTCGGATCCACATCATGTTCCCTGTGTGGGGACGAATACCAGGACTTGGACCATATCGTCAGGCAATGTCCGAAACTAGACAGTGAGAGACTAACACTCCTGAAACATTTAAGATACAAATGTAATCTTTTTCTACCACTAAGAATGCGTCAATTATTATTCAAGCCTAATGTTAAAGCGTGCCTACTTGTCCTCAATTTTCTTAATACATGTAAGATTAGTGTGTGATATGCGTAAAGTACTGCCACTAGTGTAAAACCACTAATTAGAAATAATGCTAAACTTTATGTACAAATCAATGTAGGCTATATAATCTCATAAGAGATTTGCAAGCTATAATAATAAAAAAAAACCATTGGAGCAGGCACTGCGGTAGACGGCTTGCTGTGATCCGTCTGGTAATTGCCTAGGTATCGGGAAAGGTGTGGGACCGTGGCATTCGCGGCCTACGTTCGCCGAAATATACCGATTCGCTGATGGCGAGATTAACTATAGGCTGACGAGGTATTTATGATCGCAATGCTATCAAACGCACATCTACAATTACTAAATTATGTTTTAATTTAATTCAGTGTCTTTGCATACGCGGATTATATACTATTATACTTTTATTTTATTTTATTTTTCTCTTTCATTATGCTCTTACTGTCTTGTACTTAATATGTTTTTACATTTGTATACTTGCTTACACTGTGCACTGCCTGGCAGAGAGTGTGCAAATTTTTGTTCTAATTTTGAGCAGTAAACATTAATCAATCAATCTCTCTCTCTCCCTCTCTAAAGTTGTTCTACTTGAATAATAATGGGGCGTCCACAAACCACGTAACGCTTTTTTCCCTAATTTTGACCCCCTCCCCCTCCCCATGTAACACGATGTAGACAAATGGCTTGACCCCTCCCCCTCTCCCTGAAATGTTACATAACGTTTCAATTGCACTTAAAAATAAATTTTTCCAAAATTAACAGTTTTTTTTTGTTTCATATTAAATAATATATACCTAACATTTATTTAGTTTTCGTTTTTATATACAAAAACTATTTTTTGGTCAAGTTACAGCCGTACCAAATCTGGTTATTTTATCAAATAACAATACATATATCATTAAACTTTAGACAAAAATATTAATACACAAAATGTGTATAACGTTTGAATAATGAAGTAAAACAATTAAGTTATATTTCTGTATCTTCTGACCAAATCGGAGCGAGCCAGTCGGCCACCGATTGCACGATATATTAATAAAATTTTTTTGTCTGTCGTTACGTAACTGTTTCTCGCGTATCCTCCCTCCCCCTTTGTAACACTATATAGATAGTGTAGCTTACCCCCCCCCCCCTCAAGAGCGTTACGTAGTTTGTAAACGCCCCCTAAGTAAAATTATCTATCTATCTATTTATCTCTCTATTGCGCAAACTATATGACGTCATGTAATGCATGGTGTGACGTCAGCATCTGACCTACGTCATATGACGATCTACGTCACATAACCTATGTCACGCCCTGTGACGTCACGTGACGTCAGCGCCTGACCTACCGTAACATATGTCACATGACGTCATACTGCTGATTTGGCATACGACACACACTGTGACGTCACCTGACGTGAGTGACTAACCTATGTCAATATACATGTGGTGTGCATTGTGAGGTCACGTGATGTCAGTTCCTGACCTATCGTAACATACGTCACATGACGTCATACTTCTGACTCGGCGCACGTGACATCACGTGACGTCAGTGACTGGCCTACGTGAATATACCATACATGTGGCTTCATGTGACATCAGCACCTACGACACGCACGTGATATAAGTGACTCACCTACGCCAATATACCGTGACGTCACGTGACATTGGCGTCTGACCTTGACGTCAGCGCCTGAACTACCGTAAAATACATCACACGACGTCATATTGCCGACTCAGCATTGAAAGACAACTACGAGCAGCAGTATCATGTGTGTAGGCACGGTTCTTAATCGAAAATGAAATGAAAACGAAGACCTGGAATGTAATAAAATTCATATCTCTCAGACTAGCGTTGATCAACGGAGCTCAATTTAGGCTCAATCGATTCGAAAAAGCCGATTTATGTGTAGGATCTGGCGTTAGAATTTCCCGATATATTTCTGATTCTGAAATACAATGGTTTAAAGTTTATAACACGTGCGTCTGAGCGATGTTTTCAGAAAAGGTACTCTGACAGAGGTCTGTCTGAGGTACTCTTTCGATTTCGATCGATCTTAACTTGGCGCGAGTCTCTATCGAGTCTCCTGATAGTAGTTAGAAATATCTATAGTTAAAAATCTTAATAGGTATTAAGATTTTGAGCAGATTTTCAATCGTTGAATTATTATAGTTACTCCTAGCTGACCCGGCGAATTTCGTACCGCCTCAGAATCAATAAATGTTGTGTTAACTTAAAAACGAAATGTATTTTAATTACACTTAAATTAATTTAATTCACTTTGCAGCAAGGCATTTTCTTTATTGAAACGAATCGAAATGATTCGCGTAGCATTATTTTTGCACTACTTTCTTTTAAACTATTTGCTGGATGGTTTGCACTCGAGTTGATTCCCTTCATTGAAGCACCTTGAGATATACGACATTTTTCGTTTTGTTGTCAGGTGCGAGAATAAACAAAGCAGATGGTTTGCCGACTCGCGAACATGCTATGTACAATTGACCGTGAGAGAAACATTCATTTTCTAGATTCAGGCCACAAACACTCAATGATTGGCCTTATGATTTGTTGATCGTCATGGCGAATGCAAGATGAATCGGAAATTGAATTCGTTTAAACTCGAATGGTATATCGGTTGGGATCATCGGAATTCTCGGAATTAAAACTTCCTCACCTTTGAACTTTCCTTTGAGTATTGTCGCGTCAATCACATTGCCCGTGAGTTTTTTAACCACCAAACGCATTCTGTTATGTAGTTTTGGTTGGTTCAGATTTCGAAGCATGATGACTACCGAGCCAACCTTCAGTTGTAAATTGTACGGTGGCAAGCCAGGCAGATCCAATGAGTTTAAAAATTCAGTTGGATAGTTGGTTGCTTCGTCTTCGTTTGTTACACAGTCGATAGATTTGAAGGAATGCAGTGGACCAACGATTTGATTTTGAATTTGTAAGTTTAATTGATCCACATCTTTGTTCTTTGCCGCAAGAATTGCTTGTTCACTCAAGAAATTGTGATTTTTTTGGTTATCAATAATGTTCGGGAACACTTTGTTGACGAGCTCGACCTTCGTTGAGACGAAATTGCAAAAATTTTGCGGAAATGAAATCAATCCGTTCGATTCGTCGACAGGAACGCGGCCATTACCGATAGTCAGCAATTGCTTGGAGAAATCTTCGGCAGATGGATCGTTTAGCAATGCAACTCGCATGTTTGTCGTCAGCTGAAGTTTCTTCACATAGCGCCACAGAGTCGATGATTTTAGGTAAGCGTTTATTTCATCGGCAGCGGTCGATCTTGGAATGACTGGTAGTGTTTGGCGGAAATCGCCCGATAGTAGAACCATTGCGCCTCCAAAACATCTTGTGTCATTGTGCAGATCTTTCATAGTTCGATTAAGTGCTTCCAATGCGCGTTTGTGCGCCATTGTGCATTCATCCCAGACGATGATTTTACTTGCTACCAAAACTTTGGCCATTGCTGATTGTTTCGTAATGTTGCATGTTGGTTTTTCAGTCGTTTGAAAGTTTAATGGCAATTTACTCTATTCAAATCAACGCTTTAAGCATTTCTTCTTGCGCATCGAAGATTATCACGTTGTTGATCTGTGCGACAAGCTCGACGATTTCTCATTGCCAACCTAGCCATTTGACGTACCTCTCTTTTTTCTTGTGTTTGTGAAGCACGAAATCAGGCCATATTATCACGGCGCTCTTCTCGTGCGAACTGCTTCAATTACCTTTTTCGTACGGACTGACCGTGGTCGTCCACTTCTGTGGCGATCAACAACATCACCAGTTTCGCCATAACGTTGTACAGTACGATAAATAAATCGTTCACTGATTTTTAATGGTTTAAGAAGGGAGAATATCCGAGATACGGTTTTGCCACATTTGTACAGCCCGATTACGGTGACGCGCGTGTGATACTCGTTCCACTCCACCTTCAAGGCAGCCACTGTTGAAACTGTTGACAAAAGGAAGGTGTTTGTTAAGGTTGACAGAAAGCCTAAACAGTGTTGCCACGTTTAAGTAAGCAACATTTCTGATTTTGGCACTTAATGACAGTATTTTTTCGAGACTAGGTAAATATCACTTAAAAATTAATCACACAATAAAAATTACATTAAGCAATTATCTATGCGCGCACAATCACAAATATGATAACCTCACAAAGTGAACATCGTAGAAGGCAACTAACCTTTTGAAAATCACTATCGAAAATATAATTCCACAGAATTACGTACGAATCCGCTTTGAAAATCAAACACACAGTCCAAAAAGGGTTGATTACACAGGACCACAAAATGAAATCGAAAAAGTCCTTTTACCAAACCGAATGATCTATACGTTTTTGGGTGCGCTGATCACGAATCCGTGGTCCGTATGACCTCTGCACGTCACAGGATCAAGGTCATTTGGAGGTCAACTTCGATACTTTTCGAAAGCTGTTATTTTTTTACCTCGGATTCTGAAAGAGCAGGATATTTTACGTTCGGATTTGTTTTGACCTATGGTCCAAAGTGACCTCTAGAGGTCACATGGAGGTCAGATTCATTCTTTTGAGCTTATCAGACCAATATCCCGTCATGGTAGGCGGATATCTCACAAAAAATGTCGAAGAAATCTAGAGCTATTGGCTGGTGGCTTTGGATCGACCCCAGAGGTCATTTTCAAGGTCATTCGAAGGTCAACATCAATATTTCGCCAGATATCTCTGTTTTGACCTCGGATTTTGAAAGAACAGGAAATTTTACTTGCCGATATGCTCTGACGTAAAGACCAAATGAGAAGTTCAAAAGAATGAATCTGACCTCCATGTGACCTCTAGAGGTCACTTTGGCCAATAGGTCAAAACATATCCGAACGTAAAATTTCTTGCTCTTTCAGAATCCGAGGTCAGAAAATAACATTTTTCGAAGTATCGAAATTGACCTTCAAATGACCTTAATCCTGACGTGTAGGGGTCATACGGACCACGGATTCGTGATCAGCGCACCTAAAAACATATAGATCAGTCGGTTTGGTAAGAGTACTTTTTCGATTTCATTTTGTGGTCCTGTGTTATCGATGCGCGCAGAATGACAAACGACATAACCTTTGACAATTTGCAATTAGGAATTTTCACATATTTTTTTACATCATAAATGGATTGAGCACGTAAAAAAATGTCGGGCGTTTTTTATTTTTTTTTCTGATGCGAAATTAAGCCGTAAAAAATTAATAGTTTGCGATAAACTCCGCCCAATTGAAACAGCCGGTCGAGCGGCACGCCGCGCCGTGGCATCATTATACACTCTCGAGTATAGTTGTTCGGTCGCCGCGCGGTCTATTCAGCTTGGACCTCCTCGGGGTTGTAGGGCCCGAGGACACTATGCGTGACGCGGCTAATTGCCCGAACTACCGGAAGGTATCGTTTAAACCTATCGGCCAGTTTGATTGATTTTGCACTGTACTCACGATATGATTAACAATATATTTAAAAATAAGAAATACAAACTTTACAATTTAACAATGGGTTGTAATTAGAGTTACCGCGAAATTGGTTCGCGATGGAAATGATTTGATTGAATTACAAGTTATAGCGCTTGTCTGCTGAATGCACTAATTGTAAGTATATGTATTCCGCGGTACCTTAGATTGACTCGGCGATAGGACTGATTACCTTAACGACTGCGAATGCGATTGAGACGCGTACACGATGCTTTACTGGTTGTTAGTACATTGGTGGAAACGCGTAAGGTTTCGTCTTATATTGACGGCGTTTTGTCGGCGGAAGGGGTAGCGTGGCTTATTCTTACGGCTTTATAGCGGTGCACATTAGAGCGTGTACCGAAGGGACCGACGCGCCAAGCTCTGTCCTGCACCTATGTACCTTTCAGGAAAGCGCGAACCCGGGCTATTTACCATCGGCGCATTTGCCGAAATAAACCCTTTCCTCGAAAGCAGGATTAGCGGTAGACGGGCGAGGGATTTTCGATCGGTCTATAAAGCGTACGAACGGAATATTCGGGGTCCCGTCGATCGTGCGACGGAACAGTCGTGTTGCCGGCGTCTGAGAAGCAGCAGGTCACTTATACATATTGTATAGTGCCAAAATATACAAGTACGACAGTGGCAACACCAAACAAAATATTCTTTGTGGTGCCTAGAGATGCAGATATTCGGAAAAAGTGGTGTTCAGTGATGAAGCGTGACGAGAAAAAAAATGTCAAACTGTCTCCAACGACCGCTTTATATTGTGGTGAGGATCACTTTAACGTAAGTATCTACCTATTTTTCTTCCCTTTTCTATTAATCGTGCAAATAAATATACCTATGTCCTCGTGTTCACGTTTTATTCTTCTAACCTCTTTTATATAAGTCTTAATTTTATTAAGTGTTGGAATTAATTCGTAGGGTATTTTTAATGAAACAAATATTATTTATTTCACGTGAAAATAAAAAAATACATTAATTAAAGTATTGCCCGTCGTTTTTTACTATAATAAAATAATGAAGCAAAACCCCCCGCAAGAACACTTTATTCGGCACAAATTTTTACATATTCAATAAATTATAAAGTATTGTTATTTATGATTTGAAAAAAGATTATGTACGGCAAATGACGTCCTATGATAGCTGTTTACGATGTATACATTACTGTCGGTAACAACGAAATAGTGTACTACCTGTGCCATCTTGCTATTTTTTTTAAAACGCTACGAATTAATTCCAACGCCTAATACGTTTACACAACGTACTAAATGTTTACGTACCTACATTTAATTTCACTAGAATACATTGCGATGTAAAAAAAAACACTGAAGGTATACGAACCCAGCAAACAATCAGCTGTTTCAAAACAGCTGATTGTCAGCATGGTGGGTTTGTTTATAACTACAGTACATTCTCGTGGGGCGTGGTTGAATACCTACTATCGATACAAAAATTGTTTTTTTATCACTTTTCCAGGTAGAAGAAGATATGGAGAATTATTGGAAATATAAGCTGATGGGGAATGTTCAACGGTATTGTTTGAAGAAGGGTGTCAGACCACATATACTTGATTGACAGCCACTATAACTGCGACTGAAAGACCAGCAGCCGCAAAAAGAAGACGACTTGAGCTTATAAGGCAAGCAGAGATTGAGTTAACTATGTAAAGCGGGGCCAGTTGTTCATTTTCACGAGCACGTGATGACGTGCTAACCATAGAAATGCGCGAAGACATTTTGCAAGAGGCAGAGAGCCTGAATCGTTGGACATTCCTTTATCAGACGATAAGTCAGTACAAGTGCAAATAAAGCCACACTATCGTAGTAAAGCAACAATGACAAGTTCTGCAAGTACAAGCGTTGCATTATTTCCATTTGTCGTACCATCAACGAGTACAGCTACTTCACCTCTGAAAATTCAGCATTCACCAGAAAAAGTAAAACGAAAATTATATCCACCATCAGAATATCAAAATATTCCTGGTATCCCATGCCTGCAACCATTCACAAAGTTCTGGTACGTGGTAGGCAGATACTGGAGAATACCATATTACCTCTGAGATATTTCGGAGAAGAGGGATCTGAAGCCAGGAATAACGTTTATAACTTTGATCGGCAGTTCCACGCTAGGAAAACCAGTCGACAAACTAATCTGGGAGATATTTTCCATACAGCTATGGATACCTCAGATCCCATCCCCCACAATTCCCATAATTTCCACATTAAATTTACCGACAAGAATTAATAAGCAACAAAAACTACATTTTCCAGCTGAAGTTACAGCAATGCTTTTAGAAATACAACCACAGACATTAGAAAATGAGGAATACACAGAGGAAGGTTATGATGAGGAAATTATGTTAGAAGAAGTAATATCCGATCATTTGGACTCACTAGAATTAGATGGAAAATTAATACGTTATTTTGTTCAATTTAGTAAATACGTTTCAACAAATCCGTGTTTATAAGTTTAAAGTTACTTGTAAAAGATATCAAATGTTTTTTAGCGTTCACGTACTCAACAAAAAACAGTTACGCTTAAATATTTTTTAAAACCTCTTTTAGACTTTGGACCGAAAAATCCCTTTCTATATACCATAGCGCGACCCCGAAAACCCCTGGATACCTGAATTCAGGGCAATTATTCAATTTTACGTCGAGATTCGATCCGCGCATGCGCCGTATTGTGGTGCCATCTAGGAATTTTGCAATTCTGGCCTTGGATTCGTAATTAGCAACCCCAAAAACCCCCGAGTACTCAATTTCACCCAGATTCGATCACTTTTTGAGGAACCTTTCCGCCATATTGGATTCGCCATATTGTTTTTCGAAATTTTGACTTTGGATTCGTAATCAGCGCCCCGAAAACCCCTATAAGTGCTCAATTTCATCTCGATTAATACACGTTTTCGACTTTTGGCCAGAATTTCGGCGTTTCCGCCCATAGTGCGGCGTCCTTATAACAGGACATCGGGAATCGCGCGAGCGCGATAAATTACGCACGTGTTCGAAATGGACAAAATCATCAGAAAACTGCATCAAGCGCTCAACGCCTTACGAAAGGACGTGGGCCCGGTACGAAAAGATCTCCGAGGAAAGGAAAACTCAGTCCTATACCGGGTAAGAAAAGCGAAAACGCTCGAAGAGGACTGGCGGAATATCAGGACTGCGCACAAACAAATATTAGGCGAGAACCCCGAGAATCAAAAGGTAATGGAATATATGGAAAAACGAGCGTGTATTTCAAGTACGAGGGCATCTACCTGAACTTCCTATCGGTACCTACTGGATTTTGTGAAGGACACCAAGGGGAAGTTGTCCCCCGGCGGTATCAAGACGGATAAGAAACTGGACGTGAAGCTACCACGAATCACTCTGCCGACGTTTTCAGGGGACTTCAAGGTTTGGATAGCGTACCGAGACTTGTTTGTGAGCTTTGTACATAACAACGAGAGCTTAACAAATATCCAGCGGTTACAGTATCTTAAAACATCCCTCTCCATAGAAGTTGAATCGCTGATAACCTGATATACCCTATCGGACACTAACTACACCATCGCATGGGAGCACCTACTAGAGATACGACAATAAAAAGACGTTTATCGAAGCTCAACTCAAAATTCTCTTCGAGATAAAACCTGTATTGACTGAAGACGCCACGGGGCTGCGAAATCTGCTAGATACTCTTACGTAGTGCCTTCAGACACAACGTCAGTTGGGATTACCCCTTCAGGACGTCAATGTTTACTATACCTATTATCTCGTGGAAGAAAGGCTACCTCCGGAGAGTCGGCGACTGTGGGAGCAGAAGGTAGGGTTCGTTTTGAAATACCCTACTTGGAAACAATTCGAAGATTTTTTGGAAAACAGGCTCCGAGCGTTAGATGTGATGGGGCCAACTGCGATTGATAGATAACACAGTCACACACAAAAAAAAGTGACGTATACTTTTGATGCGGTATATGTTATCCGTAGTAATTTTGCCTCCTGATCACGAATCCGGTGTCAAAATTTGGCTATAACATCACATTTTTTTAATCTCAAAAAACCAGCACGAGATGATTTTCAAAAAGTGAATGGACAAACTCGGTATAGAGGGTTTTCTGGGTCGCTGATCACGAATCTACAGTCGGATTTCAAAAATTCAAGATGGCGGATCCAATATGGCGGACGATATTTTCGAAAATCGACGGATTCATGCCAAATTTGGTATAAGGGGGTTTTTTGAGTCGCTGATCACGAATCTGAAGTCAATTTTCAAAAATTCAAGATGGCGGATCCAATATTGCGGACGAGATTTTCGAAAATTGATGGATTCATGCCAAATTTGGAATAGGTTTTTTTTTCGGTCGCTGATTACGAATATGAAAATACGTCGATTTTCGAAAATCTCGTCCGCCATATTGGATCCATCTTGAATTTTAGAAATCCGACTTCAGATTCGTGATCCGCGACCTAAAAACCCTCCTATACCGAATTTGGTTTAACACGTTCGTCGCCGCGTCACCCATATCTGGGTGACAGGTACACTTCCGTTAGGGCCCCGTCATCCAAATATGAGTGACGCTCTTCTTGTTGAAGTTAAATATGATTTTCAGTTGGATTTTTAAAAGGAACTTAATGGAATAAGCACTGAAATATAAATATAGGATGTACAACATAAAGTATTAAAAATATATACATTATACAGGGTGCGCCAACGAAACTTGCTGATTTGAACAGCGCGCCGTGAATTAGAATTAGAATTAGAATTGTTTATTGCAACTAGGACCAGTAGGTCCTGTAGGCAACCCGTTTCCGGGGGAAAAACCAGATGTGATGTGAGAGCACAACAACCCGGCGCCTTCATCGTAACAAACATCTCACAAAATGAAGAAAAATTAAACCAGATACCGCTTAAAACTACTTTACAAAATAAACAATCTTCGCTGAAATTACAAAATGACTTAATAGAAAATCTTCCTCGCTTAAAGTACTAAGTAGGATAACAAAAATAAATTTACAAAAAATTTAAAAAAATAGAAATAAAATTAAACCTAACAAAGAGTTTCTCCTACAGGCTACGACGCCACTCGCACCAAACGCCTACCACTCGCCAGTATCTTCCATAACACCGTCCTGAACACGCTCCTCGAGGCATCAAGCACCTCCGCTGGCAGAGCATTCCAGCCCGCTGCCGCCGCCGTACTGAACGCTTTTCTCCTAATCTCCGTCCTAAAACGAGCGATTTTCATCCTACGCCTCCCACCCTCTCGCGTAACCATATCCCGCATCTCGGCCCACTCAAAAAGCACCCGTAGGTACCAAGGCCTCCCCTCTGCCAATACCGAGTGAACCTGACACATTAAGCTCAACTCTCTCTTCTCCCCCACCCTCAACCACCCCAACCGGCGATAGTAGGGAGAAATGTGGCTGAACCTGTCCACATAAAAAATGAACCTCACACACGAGTTGAACGCGACTTCAATAATATTGTTGCCCTCCTTCAAAATCCCGAAGAGAAGCACGCTACAGTAGTCGACAACAGGAATGACCAGAGCCCTAACAAGCGCAATTCTCGCTGTGCTTGGCAGCAAGCGCCGGCACACTTTCAGCCGATACAGGGACGCGTTGATCACCTTCGCTACCGCTATCGCCTGCTCCCGCCACTGAAAATTATCCGTGAGAATAACACCGAGGACCTTGACTGAGCGCTCAAACGGCACCACTACGCTCCCGTTCACGAGCTCCGGCAAATCTTCCTTTTCGAGCCTTCTAACGCTAGATCCGCTCCCAAACAAAATCGCGTGTGTCTTCTCGCAATTCAGCAACAGACCGTTCGTCGCCGTCCAGATACGTATTAAGAGAATATCGCGGTTCAGCCGAATGCCCATGTCCTCAATATTTACAAGTCTCCCTACGAAAAATTTGCATATAAATTATAGCTACAACTCGAAAGCGCATACTTCAGGTCCGACATGTAAAGGGAGAAAAGCAGCGGTCCCGACACTGAGCCCTGCGGCACTCCTGCGGAGTTCTCAATAAACCGCGAGCGCGTGATTCCCTCTCCTAATACAGCCTGCGTGCGCCCGCTCGGATACGATCGAAACTATGCGACCGCAGAATCCGACAGCCGCAGATTAGCTAGTTTGAGGAGCAGAATGTCGTGCTGCACCCGATCAAATGCCTTTGAAATGTCAAAGAGGACCATCCCGGTCAGCTGCCGATTGTCTATTCCCTCACTAACATACTCCCCGATTCTGAGTAAGGCCGTCTGCGTACTATAATTTTTCCTGTACGCCGATTGATAAGGATCCAGTGCATCTTCCCCCTCCAAAAACATACACAGTTGATCCGCCACTATCTTCTCCACAATCTTCTACAATGAACATAATAACGAAATTGGTCTATAGTCCGAAGAACTCATAGGCGATTTCTTTTTCGGAATCAGCCTGATCAGTGCCTGCTTCCACACCTCCGGAAATGACGACGACTGCAGCGAGAAATGAATCAGATGGAGTAGCAGTTGAAAAATGACTGGAAGAGCAATGTTTATTAGTTTCATAGAAATGCCGTCCGCCCCCGGGGAACAACGCGATGCCGCTAATATCGCCTTAGACAGCTCCTCCTCCGTAACAAGAGAGAAAAAGAACCGCGAACTATCAAACTCTCGAGGTCGAACAGCCGCCACCCGGTTGCAAACCGGGGAGCTGGCCGCAGCGAAGAAGTCGTTTAACTCTTCCACCGGTACCGCGAGCTCTTGCTCTTCCCTTCTGCCCTTAACCTTCCTACGGTATTCACTTCGACTGCACACTTAAGATGTTTCGGGTCGAAAACGACCCAGGGCAAAAAGAAACAACCTTTGAACAAAATTGGTATATTGTATTCTTTAAGTTTTATATGAAAGTTATAACACACGGAATATATTTATATTTTGTTCAAGGTACTTATAAAAAGTTAAATGTTTAACGGTACAACAACAAGTTAATGTAGGATATTAGTAGATAGCTATAGAGCCCACAACGATGACATTTTACAATCAAATGATTTTTACACACAAATCGATGACAGTCGTGGCAAACATTTACACACTTGTTATCAGATTTTTAACATATATGATACCGCCCTCGTTTTGTCCCTCTTTGTTGCACTTCTGTGGATTGGGAGATAGAAGGGTTTGATTGTAAAGTCTTTACAATGTCTTTAGATTCTTCTATTCTTGGTAAATTTTGCCGCCTTTTTATGTAAGGTTCAATAAGTTTTTGGCCCAGTATTTCAATAAAAAACCTCCTTTTTTTCAAATTGTTCTGCTTCCAAGAAGGATCTATTTTTGAAAACAAAATATAGGCATTGTAAGCCGAAATGTCCAAAATGTTTGAAAATACTACAATTGGCCATCGTTTTGTTTGTCTTCTCACTGTGTATTTCGTTATTGCCCGGTCCAAAGTGTCGACGGCACCTTTAGTTGCGTTATAATCTAATATGATTTCAGGTTTTCGATCTGCACGATTACTAATTTTTTTATCCGTGTGGAAGGTGCTTTGCAAAATAACACACTTATTACGCTTTGGGACGTATGAAACTAAAGCTGTATTGTCAGTGAAAGCAAACTTTGATGTGTTTACTTCAACGTCTTTGCATTGTAAAAGTTCTGGAGGTATTGATGTTTTATTTTTCCGTATGGTCCCTATCGTTGTTAATTTTTTTTCGTATAATTTCTGTGCAAGATCGTAAGAATCAGGTGCTTGATTTGTAAGTTTTCCTGTATAAATCTGGATATTCCATACATAGCTTGTGTCATTGCTGCAAAGCACCCAGAACTTTATGCCGTACTTCGCCGGTTTGCTTGGCATGTACTGTCTAAAGGGACAGTTTCCTCGAAAAGCAACAAGTTGCTCATCTATTGTTACAAACGCATCAGGATTGTAAGGTAAAGGCAAAGTTTTTACCCAAATATCCCATAGTTCTCGTATAGGTGCTAATTTATCTTGTTCGCGTCGTCTTTCTCTAGTTTCGCGTCGATCAAACCTCAGAACTCTACAAATTGCTTTGAACCTTTCTAAAGACATAGTAGCCCGAAATATATGCCGGCCTGTTACCCGATCCCATAAACTTTCAGTATTTTCATTATGGGATTTGAAAACTCCTGCTAATAACAACAGTCCGATATATGCGCGTAATTCGATGGCATCTAATGTTTTCCAGTTCTCCTCATATACACGGCGACCTTCATTATTAGAATTTTCCAAAATAAGTTTCTCCATTTGTGTCGTAAAAAACAAATCAAAAGCTGTACACTCATCAGTAATACGAGAAATTGCATATCTCGTTAGTCCTGGTTTGAGTGATATTACATTATGGTCCGACCTTCGACCACGCTAGAGTAATAATAAATACAATATATAATAAAAGTTAGTATCTCAATTTACTACTATTAGTGATAAAAAATTCATTCAATTGTATCTTATAAAATTTTCATAAACAAAATTTTTAAAATATTTATATCAATTTATCTTTGTACAATTACACGATAATAATACCCGGTCTTTTTACTTACATGTGTGTTTACAGCATCTGAGCTCCATTCAATTTGTTTATCCTTTGATAACAAAATTGTCGACTCTAAATTCTCTGTCGTGGAATATTATCTTCGTCTTTGGAAGAAGATTCGTAATTTTCTGAGACATGGTCATCTTCAGAGACCGTTACTTCTGCATCTGAGTAATTGCTACTATTGCTACTGTCACTTATTCGACGTGACATTTTGTAAAATTAGCTATAAATGTAAAAAATACTGGAATATGAATCTATAAGTAGGTGTAGTCGCGTACGGAATATGTATACATACATGCATCTGAATACTTTTTTACAGTATGCATATACAGTAATCCCTCGTTATCCGCGGGTTTTTTTCCGCGGTTTCGGTTATCCGCGATTTGAAATTCCCGCGTTTTATCGTATGATTTCCACCTCCCCACAGAAAAGAGCAAGCGCGGATAAGTATTTTATAAGTGGGTTTCTAGTTTCGTTATCCGCGATTTCGTTATCCACGGAATATTGTAAGAACGTAACCCCCGCGGATAATGAGGGATTACTGTACATATAGTGTAGGTCAGTGACATCGATAACAAATAAAATGTAGCTAAAATTAAGATATATCTTACGTTCGATCACGTACTAGCACTCTTCGCTGCACGATAGCGACTGAACTAAATTGGTAAGAGTCGACGTCGCGCGTGCAAGTACAGACCTGATCGAGTTTGAAGTCACGCATACAAACCTAACTTTGATCAGAATCGATGCTCCACGCGCCTCGCTTTGTATAAAGCAGTGCTCACAATTTGAGAACTCTTACGAATTTCTAAATATGCACTTACAAATAAAAAATTCGTAAGAATTTTCACACCATGGGCACCTAGTTTTACGATGGGTCGTTTTCGACCCTGAACGACGTATGTGTTACTTTTTTTATAGTATAAAATATAGCAGCAGTAGAAAATAACTGAATGGACTAAAAGTTAGTAGTATCTAAAGGAATAAAAGTCATAAAGTTTCGTGTACATATTTTTGAAAGTATATTTGCAATCAAACAATTACGAACGCTCTGGGTCGAAAAAGACCCGAACGCCGTAGGAAGGTTAAGCAACCCAAGCTGCCTCAATCTTTGCCACACCGCTTTTGGATCCTTTACCTGCGAAAGCGCCTAGCCGTCGAATTTCCTCTTCGCATCCCTAACCATTCTTTTCACCCAATTTCGAAGCACTTTGAATTTCCTAAGCACTTCGATATCTCCTCTCACCTCACATTCCATCGCCGCACCATCCGGTTCCCTCCTCATCACACTACAACTCGCCCTGTACGCTCTACGCGCCTTCTCTCGCTCCGCCATTGCTCCTTCAATCTCATTCGTAATCCGCGCTGTAGTAGGTTGCGATGGCCTTTTAAACCGACGCGATGCAGAGGGGCGTGGACGTCAAAGCACTCTACCAGCGCACCATTTAAAAATTCCACCTTGACGTCTACCGATTCCGACGAATAGAATTCCCGTCAGTTATTCTAATACAGTCATGTCCCGAGAACGCCGTGGGCTCCTGCTCAACAGCGACGAAATTATCCTCGCTGTCAATGATGCATAGATCATAGACCGATTAGTGATCCGCAATCTGCTTCCGTCCCTCGGAACGTCGGGTGGGACGGTACCAGAAATAGGTCGTTAATCTCCACGAACTGCCGAATGACTTCGCTGTCGTGATACCTCCTAAGCATGTTCGAGTTAAAATCACCGATTATTATCACTAACCTACTATAATGCGGATATAATCGTCTCGAAGAATTGACTAATTCCCCCGACCTTCGGAGGACGATAAATTACGCCGAGCAATATTTTGTTACTATCCCGCACGCAGATTTCTAAAACTAAAAAATCTATATAGTTCTTGTTGCCGTCCGCCGACGAAGCAACCGCACGCGCCCTGATAGATTTGTCAACGTAAACCACGACGCCACCCCCTACACCCTTTGCTCGATCCCTTCGGAACATGTTGTAACCCGGTAGAACGTACATTGAATCATAAATCTCCGCACTTAGCCACGATTCAGCGATGCAGATAATGTCCGCCGGCTTGACCTTGAAAAGGCGCTTGAAATCTTCATAGTGCGTGCCCGCCTTCAGATCTTGACAATTGACCTGCGCAAACATCAACAGTCTCCTAACGTTGGCTCTCCCACTCGCCATTATGTGTAATTGATCAGCCTCACAAATTCATCAATTCGCCGTTTCAAAATAATACACTTCCTACTATCCGTCGCCGCGTGCCTGTCGTCGTGCCCCGCCACTTTGCAGTTCGCGAAACAGAGATTGGAACTCTCTTGTTTGGACAGTCTCGCATTTCGTGTGCCCTCGCACAGAGCCCACATCGGGCCTCGTTCTTGCACCCGCTCGCAATGTGGTCGAACCCCATGCATCGGTAGCATTGCCTCACCCTCACGTGGTCCTCAACCGGACACGAATTCCACGGAATAAAAACTCTCCCGCGCGCCAGTAGTGCGCTTCTCGCTATTGCCGAGACCTCAATTATAATGCTCCGCGAACTCCGATCGCCTAGCGGAAGCTCACGAACGACTGACACCTGCTGACCCTCGCACCCCTGGAGAATCATGTCGACCACCGCTTTCTCAAAATCCGCCGTCGAAATCTCCTTCGGTTCATACCGCACGAGTAACCTCGGACACAGCCCGTAATCCGTCTTTACCTCGAGACCTGCCTTTCTTAGTGCCTTAGACGCCTTTAACTTGTCAATGTTTGCCGATTCTACTTCTAATCGCACCGATTTCTCCTTCGCCCACTTGAAATTGAGGACCTTCAGCTCGGCCTCCCTGGGATCAATAGCCTTAATCACCGCATTTTTTGTAGCCTCGGAGTCAGTAAACACATCTGAGTCCGCATCAATCGATCCGATGTAAACATTACGATTTTTTACAATCGGTAACATTCTGTCTCCCGCTACACATATCCTGTTAACCGCCCTCGACGGTCCCACAGCCACAGTCTCCGCAAAAGTGCGCTTCGGTTTTTCCCCGCGAGGTTGCTCACGCATTGGCTCCGCCGCCACGTTTCCCTTATTTGCCCCCCGCAACTTCGATTTAACCGTCGCCTTCACCACCTTCATAATACTTGCCGACGACTTCAAAACCGCCACGACCTGCAGGTACGCTAACGCTATCGCGTTGAAGGAACCAACATGCTCTTGAAGAACTTCCATGGTCACCTGCCGCCTTTCCATGCTATTTTTCGAAGAAAACAACTCTCCAGTAAATCCCCGTCGCATTTTTTAACGTATTTTTCAAATTCGCGATATCCTCTTCCGAGTACGGTGGGGAGTAGCCCTCCCCCTCTCCGCACGGAGGTTCCGAGTCACTCGCTGCCACCGCAGGTATAATAGTACACGGAGAAATCCCTCTTCTACGATGACTCACCGGTGAGAACTGCGACTCATGGTCCGCGTCGTCGGGCAACAGTTTAGCCGCAGCCTTTTCTATACCGACCGATTTCCCGGGCAGCGAGAGCCGTGCCGGGGCCAAGAGATGACGCCAGCAGTCCCAGTAGCCGAGCGAGCAGCCACAACGGCACCGCTACATCCCAATGTCGCCGCGCACCGACGATGACAAGCCGAAAGGAAAAAGCCCAGAAACCACTGTACGTCACGAGTAAACGAATCTCCTGATGAATGTATCGATGGTTCAGGATTAAGCGCGACTGAATACCTGGAAGAAAAGCGGCCGGAAGGCAAGCAGCAGCAGTAAAGGTCCAAAGAGAGAGAGAGAGAGAGAGAGAGAGAGAGAGAGA
>OY783194.1:9810348-9912526 GCA_963678675.1 Xiphydria camelus
AGAGAGAGAGAGAGAGAGAGAGAGAGAGAGAGAGAGAGAGAGAGAGAGAGAGAGAGAGAGAGAGAGAGAGAGAGAAGGGAGGGGGGGCCGGGTAAGTCATGGGTGGGGATAGTCTCATTCGAATATATATGGGTTGGGAAGTTTTTTTATCATTAGCGTCAGTAGCGAAAATGCATTGGCCGAAGGAGCAACGCGCGTTTGTCTTAGAGGCCTACTTTTTTAACGGCCAGTCGATCATTGCCGCACAGCGTGCATTTCGTGCATACTTCAATATTCCCACCCGAGGTCCTGTTCCTGACCAGCAATCGATTATTTTATGAGTGGACACCTTCAGGAGAACTGGAAATGATCATTGGTCTTTACTTTTTAGAACACTGGGGGGCATCCGCCCCCTGCTCGCTTCGCTCGCCAACCCCCGGGGGGCTATCGCCCCCGCGCCGCTATCGCGGCGCTCTCCTAAGTTCGTAGGGGACGGCAGTCGGTCAACGGACTTATCTCGCGACGCTTCGCGTCGCTTGAATTCGACAAAACGCCAGCCAAACGGGTAGATGGGCCTCTTGCTCGACTGGCTTGCACCGCACCGATCGACGATCGATAGCATACTGCATCCCATTGGCGACCGAAGCGCGGTGGGGGGACGCCGCTGTAGGCAATAGGTGGACCGATGCGTCAGTGAGCGATTGGTGGGGAGGCGGTCGTTGGGTCGGTCGTCGATCCGAAAAACTATTTTATAGAATAGAAAGAAAAGAAGCGTGCAGTAACTGTGAATTCTGAATGATATGTTGACACCATTGAGAACTTTTTTTCTGCCCATTCTTGAAGAAATTGATATTGGTATGGATGTATGGTTTCAGCAAAATGGAGACACGGCACACAGCGCGAATTTCAATGCGTGTTTTGCAGGAAAACTTCTCCGAACGCCTGCTCTCCTTGAGGGGCGATCTTCCGTGGCCTGTACGTTCGCCTAATTTAGCCCCTTGCGACTTCTTTTTATGGGGTTATCTGAAATCCATTGTTTACGCCGATCATCCAAGGACCTTATCCCGCTTAAAGGAGAATATTCGCCAAGCAATAGCCGGCATATCCGTAGCTATTTTAGAACGAGTTAATCAAAACTTCACAAACAGACTAATTCAATGTATTGACAATGAGGGGCGTCACTTGCCTAATATTATTTTAAAAACCCTGTAATTTTAATTTCTCATTATGTACAAATTGGGGGCTCGCCCGGAATCATGTCAGAGCAACAGTGATGGTGCAACGCGGTGTGACGAAATTTTAACGGTGACGTAAACGGCGATGACTAAAGACGGTTAAGACGGTTAAGACGGTAAAGACGGTAAAGGCGGTAAAAACGGTTAAGACGGTAAAGACGGTTACGACGGTTACACGGTGATTTTTTGTGCAACGTATCGAAATGCCGGGTTCCGCGGGAAGAGTTACGTTCGAGGAGCTAGACGACGACGAGTTGAGGAGTAGACTGCAAGTGCTTGGTTTATCGACGAAAGGAACCAAGGCCGCGCTAGTGGGGCGACTGAGAAGAGTCACCCTAGCGAGGACAGTGGATAAGGCGAGCTCAGCGAACGAAGACGACGACGAAGAAGAAGAAAGTGACCACGAAGACGATTTTGACGCTCTGAACGTTGGGGAACTGAAAGCTCGGTTACGTGCACTCGAAATCAAGACGACGGGTAAAAAGGCGGCACTGATCGAACGCTTGAGATCAGTAGAGTTGACGATCCGGCACGACGAAGGTGGCAAAGGCGACGACAAGAGGAAAAGAAGCAAAGACGATCGAGGAAGTTAGGCGGACAACCTCGGTAAGCTCAAACTCAAGGAATTGAAATCGCGACTCAACGAGTTAGGGTTGAAAACGACGGGCAATAAGGCAGAGTTGCTCGTAAGGCTGAAGGAGGCTCTGCATGAAGAAAACGAAAAGAATCCAGACAGCGAAGACAGTGACAACGACAGCGAAGACGACGATAGCGACAGCGACGAAGAAAGCGTAGATGATGGCGCTCGCGGTGGAAACGCGCGTGGTGCAAACCGAAGACGCGGTCCAAGTAATGACAGCGAAATGTTTCGCTGTTATTATCCACGTTCCACTCTGACCTTCAAGGATGTCGAAGACGCATTGGAAAGATTCAGCGGTGATGGGAGCCAGAATATCCGACGTTGGTTCTCCACATTCGAAGAAATGGCGGAAATGTGTACGTGGTCGGAAGCGCAGAAGGTAATTTATGCTAAAAAATTGCTGGATGGACCCGCAAAATTATTTGCAAACTACGAGTGCCACGCTATAGAATGGAGCAAGCTGAAAAAACGATTGATCAGAGAATTTTCCAAGACCATAAATAGCAAGCAACTGCATGATCAATTAGCTAATGTAAAGAAAAAAGGCGACGAAAGCTACGAAGAGTATGTTTATCGCGTACTGGAGATGGCCAGTCACGGCGATATCGAATTAGACGCAAAGCTGCAATACATCATCGATGGAATCCAAGACGAGGAGGTGAATAAATCAATTTTGTACGGTGCGACGACGGTGAAGGAGCTGAGGAACAAGTTGAAACAGTACGAGACGCAGAGGAAGAACGCAAAAGTGAAGACGACCATGAGGCAACTCCAGAAGAACGACAAGAACGAAAATACGAAGACGTTCAAGAAACACGCGACGATGGAAAGGGTAAACGCTGCTACAACTGTGGCAGTAAGGCACATTTGAGCGACGCATGCCCAGACAAAGGAAGAGGGCCAAGATGTTTTAAATGCAACGAATTTGGACACGTGTCGACGAGGTGTACGAAGCAAACACCGAAGGACGAAAAGGGAGAGGAAGAAACAAGAGGAAATCCACGCTGTGACACAGTACAATCAGGGGACAAGAAGACGTACAAGCAGGTCAAAATTTTGGGTAAGGAGATTACTGCTGTACTAGACTCAGGTAGCGACCTACACCTGATACGATCAAGTTGTTACGTGCGGCTCGGAGCGCCGAAGCTCGAGTCAAAGACGATCTCATTTAACGGTATTGGAATGACGAACCAACGCACACTCGGACGTTTCACGGCGGATTTAATTATCGACGAACTGGAATTCACGTTTGAATTCGACGTAGTACCTGACGGCTTTCTCGGGCAAGATTTGATAATTGGTGGCGAATTATCCGACTACGCCGAAGTACGCGTGATACGAAGGCAGGCGATACTGAAGAAAATCGAACCGGAAGTAAACGAAATGAAGATAGAAGATGGCGGCCAGAAGGAAGTGCTGAATATCAACGTGCAGGACGAAGACGAAAACGAACACGACTTTTCAATCCAACGTGTGAGCGATCCAGTACGTGTGATCAGTAAGTTTCGTTGGCGCACCCTCTACTATACTTTTTATAAATTTATATTTATAGAATAGGACAGGCGACAACCGCATGGGCATACTCGAGTTGCATCGTTGCTATTCCGGCTTACTTTCTGTTTATATTCTAGCGCGTCGACAGTCAGATCCGGCAATCATCGTGGCAGACCGAGAGAGGATCTGCATTTACCTCGCAGGAATTTGAAGATTACTGTGTGGGCGAGAACATCCGTCACCTGAAGATTACGACTGGCCTTCCAAGGGCGAACGGACAAGTCGAGAAGATGAACGCAATAATCGTAGCAGTACTAGCAAAATTGTCGCTCGAAGACCCAGCAAAGTGGCACCGACACGTGAGCAAAGTACAACAGGCGATTAACTCGACATTCTAAAGGAGTATCAACTCGACGCCTTTCGAATTGCTGACCGGAGTAAAGATGAAACGTAAAGAAGATCTACACCTCTGCGAACTCATCGAAGAAGAGATGATTACCTGCTTCGACGAATACCGCGGTAACTTGCAATCGCGGGCCAAAGAGCAGATACTTCGAACGCAAGAGGAAATCAAGCGAACGTACAACCTGAGGAGACGACCTGCCAACAGGTACAAAGTAAACGACCTGGTCGCAATCAAGAGGACTCAGCTAGGCCCTGGGCTCAAGCTCAAGTCGAAATTTCTTGGACCTTATCGCATTATACGTGCCAAGTATAATGACACGTATGATGTTAAGAAGGAGGGTTTCCATGAAGGACCCGTACGAACGTCCACGTGTGCAGACATGATGAAACCATGGCCTGGCAACGATCTCTCATCCGAGGCGGGTGAGACCCAGGATAGCCGAGATGTGGGTGCAAAAACCCAAGTTTTAAGCAGGGATGCGCCACCTGGCGTTCAAACGGGGAACGAGACGGAAAGGGGAAGGCGAACGAAGGATCGAGGAAGCAGTGTACAAGGAGATGAGAAGTGACACGCATCGATCCTGTATCGACCACGACGCTTTTTACTCGCATTACTCGCCCCGAGAGAAACTCAACCGAATCGCGCTGGGCGACGAACGTGTTAAGTCCATTAACTTTTTGAAAATCATGATCTATGGCTGGTTTTTTGAGATTAAAAAAAATGTGACGTGATAGCCAAATTTTGACACCGGATTCGTGATCAGGAGGCAAAATTACTACGGATAACATATATCGCATCAAAATTACACCCCACTTTTTTTTTGGTGTGTGACTGTGTAATCTGCCTCGTCAACTCTTTCGGGGAACAAGAACAAAGGCCTCTGAACAAACTATCCAAGTGACTTATATTCCTAGCGATGGCAGACCCAAAAAAAGGCAGAAGGTGAAAGAACTTCATGCATGCTACAACTGCCTGGGCATCGGACATGCGTCGAACACGTGCATCAGCAAAACTGGATGCTGGGTGTGCAAGAGAAGACGCTACATATGGCGCTACATGGAGCAGAGGAATCACAACCCATCAACGGCAACTCCGCTGGACCTCAATGAAACAAGTGTCAACAAAAATGCGACAATCTCAATACAGAGTTGTCATGCAAACATTCGGCAACGGAAAGTGAAAGAAAGCTCCCGTCTTTATTTGATTGCATATGTGCTATAGGAAATTGAATTCTTTTGAATTGAAACGGCAGTTCAGTGGATATAAGGGGTATCCTCGGAATAAATACTGTTTCTCCGACATTATTTGAGGAGCACAGTTCCAAAACTCATTTAGTCCATTCGCAGTTTGTCTTATAATCGCTAAACTATTAGCAATTATAGGACAAACTGCGAATGGACTAAACGAGTTTTGGAACTGTGCTCCTCATTTGTACTTCAATTATATTGTTTGATAACTGTTTCACGGTCATTCTTGTTCCATTATATAATCCGGGTAAATCTAAATTCTTTAACGAAATAATTGGTGATCCTTTTTTTAATCTCAAACAGTGCAAAGGCATCCCTGGCACATTCAACGAATTTAAAAATTCTGTGGGCCCGAAAACATTTTAGAACTTTCTAGAAAGTTCTGTAGCATTCTAGAATATTTCAGAAGTTTCTAGAATATTCTGGAACATTCTAAAACTTTCTGGAATATTTCAGAACAATCTAGAATATTCTTGAACATTTTGGAACAGCCGGGAACATTCTGCAAGAGTCCGCGATATTTTTGAAAATTTTATGACACTGTAAAGCACTAGATATAGTCGCTGGAAGAAGTCCATTGGTGAGCGGCATCCTTTTAACTCCTGTATCTTCTGAACCAACCCCTGCAGTTCCAAAACAAAAACTTCTTCATCGATGGGGGATGTAGGGCTACCATACAATATAACCCTCATGGGGCTACGATTACCTGTTCCAGAGTTTTATAGGAACGCACAAACTAACTACACTTACAGTCCATTGATGGGCGGAACCCTTTTAACCCCCGTATCTTCTGAACCAACTCCTGCAGTTCTAAAACCAAAAATTCTTCATCGATGGGGGATGTAGGGCTACCATACCCTTATAACCCCCATGGGGCTACGATTAGCGGTTCCAGAGTTTTATGGGAACGCACAGACTAACCACACTTACAGTCCTTTGGTGGGCGGCACCCTTTTAACCCCTATATCTTCTGAACCAACCCCTGCAGTTCCAAACAAAAACTTCTTCATCGATGGGGGATGTAGGGCTACCATACCCTATAACTTCCATTGGGCTACGATTAGCGGTTCCAGAGTTTTATGGGAACGTACAGACTAACCACACTTCCTTTTATTATATATACAGGGTCTTCAAAAAGTCCCGGTACGGCTGATTATCTCAGCAGGAAATCATTTTAGAGAAAAATGTTTAATGCATAACTTTTAGGATTTTTCCTTGGCTACCCAATGGTCATATTGGATTTGACCTTGACCATGACTCAAGGTCATATCAAGGTCAAATTGATCTTTTTAGATACGAACCCCTATTTTTGATACCGGAAATGAAAAGAGCGGGAAATTTCACATTCAAATATGTCCTTGACCATTTTTTTCATGTGACCTATAAAGGTCAGCGGAGCACAGTGGGAAATTTCCTTGAATTAGAAGGACAACATTCTTAATGGCTTATTCAACTTAAACCAAATTCAGTATAGGGGGACCCCCAAAAGGGTCGCTGATCACGAATCTGAAATCAGATTTCAAAAATTCAAGATGGATCCAATATGGCGGACGAGATTTTCGAAAATTGACGGGTTCGTGCCAAATTTGGTATAAATGGGTTTTTTGGGTCGCTGATCACAAATCTGAAATCAGATTTCAAAAATTCAAAATTTTCCAAATTTGGCACGAATCCGTCAATTTTCGAATATTGAATCCACCATCTTGAATTTTTGAAACCTAACTCTAGATTTGTGATCAGCGACCCAAAAAACAACCTATACAGTATTTGGTTTAAGTTGAATAAACCATTAAGAATGTTGTCCTTCTAATTCAAGGAAATTTCCCACTGTGCTCCGCTGACCATAAAGGTCACATGAAAAAAAATGGTCAAGGACATATTTGAATTTGAAATTTCCCGCTCTTCATTTCCGGTATCAAAAATAGGGGTTCGCATTTAAAAAGATCAATTTGACCTTGATATGACCTTAAAAGTCATGGTCAAGGTCAAATCCAATATGACAATTGGGTAGCCAGGGAAAAATCCTAAAAGTTTTGCATTAAACATTTTTCTCGAAAATAATTTCCCGCTGAGATAATCAGCCGTACCGGGACTTTTTGAAGACCCTGTATATAATATATTGATATTGATTGTTTTTGCTAAGTGGACCTATCATTTATTTACGGTTTGTAAAGGACAAAAAGGGGAAAACTTTTCACCATGTTGCTAAAAATAAACGTACAAACATGAAATTTGACGGGGTTGTTGCTATGACCAAAGGCTATTATGCTTACCATAAATTTGGGCTCGATCCCTCCACGAGTAGGTGAGTTATGGCCAAAAATGTTAGTGGACCTATCATTTCTTTACACACTGTACCATTCACGGTCGCTCTAACGCAAATCGACGTTACATCACAACTTCACCGATTCTCGGAAATTGAAGGTTTACCTAATCGGATGGAGCCATCCAATGAGAACGAGTATTGTGAGCAATACTACATATCGACCACCAAGCAACGGGAGGACGGCCACTACGAGGTAGCGCTGCCTTGAAAGCTTAAACTAGTAGTCCAGTCATATCGTACATCCAACCTTGCAATAATTAGGGTAAACCTAATTTTTTTATATGTTGTTAGGATCCACCTGAGTAGTATAAATCCAGATTTGCAACCCTGAAAAAGTTGTGCTACCTGAGATATAGCCAAAAAACCGCGATATTTTTGGACTTTTTTCAATTCCTCGCCAAGAAGACACTAAAAGGAACTTCTGGCGAAAAAAATCACTCTTACCTTTTCTAAAGTAGATAAAATTTGCTACAATTTTAGCTCTAGCCGAGTTCGGTAGCTCTTGTAGTTGATGAGATACAGCTTTGCAAAAATGACAATTTTTTTCTAAAACGGGCAAACTTTAGCTTACGCTCTACTTTCGAGTGAAATATTTTCAAAAGTACTAATCCTACATAAAAACTTCGAAAAATAAAATTTTAGAAAATTTAATTACCTTCCATTTAAAAATGGCCAAAAACCAAAAAAGTCACAGTGAGATATCGATAGAAGCCTAAGGAGCGAGGAGAGCGGGATCAGGTAGGAGGGAAATAATTATTTCATTGGACAACAGTGATTTTGTTATTCGAACCAGACCAGGTGATTCTTATAGATTTATGTGCGCTAAAAACGAATCTGACTTTCAAATTTGCGACGTTGGTTAGGATTTCGAGATAGTTGAGGTTAAATATACGAAAACGGGCGATTTTGGCCATATTTACGGGTCTATTACAATGAAAATAAAAAATGTTTCTTCATTGCACTTACTTACAGCATTTGAAAGTGTCGTTTTTGAGCTTTTCAATATATTACTTGATTGTTCCTAAATGATTTTACAAAGCCAAATTTCACTACGACAAGTCGATCATGTAGGTCCACCGCACCACGCGTCTGATATATTTAGGCCATATTCACGGCTCTATTACAATGAAACTAAAAAATGTTCCTTAATTGCACTTACAGCATTTGAAAGTGTGATTTTTGAACTTTTCAATACATTACTTGATTCTTCGTAAACGATTTTATAAAGCCAAATTTCAGTACGACAAGTCTATTGTTCAGATTCATTTAGGCGTGTAGCGCGGTGAACCTACACGATCGACTTGTACTGAAACTTAGCTTTATACAATCGTTTAGAAACCATCAAGTAATGGACTGGAAAATTAAGAAACGAAACTTTCAAATGCTCTAAGTGCAATTAAGAAACATTTTTTAGTTTCATTGTAGTAGAGCCGTGAATATGGCCTAAATGTATCAGACGCGTGGTGCGGTGGTCCTACATGATCGACATTTCGTACTGAAATTTGGTTTTGTAAAATCGTTTAGGAACAATCAAGAAATGTATTGAAAAGTTAAAAAATGACACTTTCAAATGCCGTGAGTGCAATTAAGACAATTTTTTTAGTTTCATTTTAATAGAGCAGTGAATATGGCCTAAATGTATCAGACGCGTGGTGCGGTGAACCTACATGATCGACTTGTCGTAGTGAAATTTGGCTTTGTAAAATCGTTTAGAAACAATGAAGTAATGTATTGAAAAGCTTAAAAACGACACTTCCAAATGCTGTAAGTGCAATTAAGAAAATTTTTTTTGTTTCATTGTAATAGACCCGTGAATATGGCCAAAATCGTCCGTTTTCGTATATTTAACCTCAATTATCTCGAAATCCTGACCAACGTCGCAAATTTGAGAGTCAGATTCGTTTTTAGCGTACATAAATCTATAAGAATCACCTGGTCTGGTTAGAGTAATAAAATCACTGTTGTGTCCAATGTAATAATTATTTGCCTCCTACCCGACCCCGCTCTCCTCGCCCCTTAAGCCTCTATCGATATCTCACTGTGACTTTTTTGGTTTTTGGCCATTTTTAAATGAAAGGTAATTAAATTTTCTAAAATTTTATTCTTCAAAGTTTTTTATGTAGGATTAGTACTTTTGAAAATATTTCACTCGAAAGTAGAATATAAGCTAAAGTTTACCCGTTTTAGAAAAAAATTGTCATCTTTGCAAAGCTGTATCTGATCAACTACGACAGCTATCGAGCTCCGCTAGAGCTTAAATTGTAGCAAATTTTATCTACTTTAGAAAAGATAAGAGTGATTTTTTTCGCCAGTTCTCCCTTTAGTGTCTTTTTGACAAGGAATTGAAAAAAGTCCAAAAATATCGCGGTTTTTTTGGCTATATCTCAGGTGGCACAACTTTTTCAGGGTTGCAAATCTGGATTTATACCACCCAGGTGGATCCTAACAACATATAAAGAAATTAGGTTTACCCTAATTATTGCAAGGTTGGGCTCTTTTTTATGTACGATATGGCTGGCCTATAGTGCAGCTGGGAATGGCACGTGACATCGCAGAAGCAAGACTTCAGCAACTGGAGCGCAAGTTTACCCGAGATGCGGTGTTTCAGGGAAAATATTCGGATTGCCTAAAGGTTTATGAGGTTAAGGGTCATTTGGATCCGATCTCGGAGTTTGAAATGTTTTAGACCAAGCAGCACACATATCTTCCCCCTCACAGCGTTGCTAAATGCGTGGACGGGCAATTGAATGTTCGAGTGAGGGAACCGAGACAGGGGCATCCCTCAACGATGTACTTATGGTGTGGGTCCGAACCTACAATCGGACATCCTATATATCGTATTCCGCTGGTGAATTTACGGGGTGGCCTTGGCCACGGATGTGAAGGTGATGTATCGCCAAATTAAAGTCCGTCCGGCGGATCAGGAATTCCAACGAATAGTGTGGAAAGAATCAAACGACGAGGAATTGCAGTCTTGGCATCTTTTTTTTTTTAATAAGAGGGGGAAGCTTTTATAGCCGCCCCGGGCTAAGCTAGGCCCGGGGGTGTCGGAGTCAGTGGTTCTAAGGGTGCAAGTCTCCCTCTACCGACTAAACCCTACTTATCACCCTCCCGTCCTTTAATAGGAGGGTCCCGGTACGCCTCAAAGGGCGGATGACCTTGGGAACCCCCCCCCCGGGACGTGGGCTGGGTCTCCTTCTGTCCGATTTTTGCTCGAGACTTCCAGGTGTGGGGTGGGGGTCGCAACTCCCGCCCCTGTATCGATGCGTCCTTCCCTTGCGGGTGAACGCGAAGATCTCGGACCTATGGTCCAAGAGGTTGTGGGAGCTGGCCATAGGGTCGTAAGAAGTAAGAAGAGGAAGAAAGAAAAGAGAAGAAAGAAAAATAAGGTAAAACAAAATTTTGGCCGGAAAGAAGCGAAAAAGAAACGAAAGAAACGAAAAGCTCTCTGACTCGGAAGAAGGAAAGACGTGGTTAATTAACTAACTAAGGATCCAGGAAGGTGTTGCCTTAAGGCGTGGCAGGAAATAAGAAAGAAAAGGAAAGGAAAAATAAACAAGATCTATAGTAAGAATAACGGAAACGAACGCAGCTTGGCATCTAGCAACGCTTATCTTCGGAACTGCACCAGCCCCATTCCTCGCCATGACGACGATGCGACAGCTAGCAAAAAACCATGGACAGGACTTACCACAGGCAACGTCTGCGTAGATCTCTGAAACGTAAATAGGTGACATCATATCAGGTGGAGATACTTGAGAAGACGCCTTATCATGTCGAGTCCAATTAATCAAACTACTGCATCGAGGGGGCTTCGAACCCCACAAATGGGCCTCGAATGATCCGAAGCTAGTAAAATCAGTGGAAGCCGCTACGACTTCAGATAGATCGATAAGCCCGATCGAGCTTCAAACCCTAGGGCTATGTTGGAAAGCCGAGGAGGATGCATTCACATAACATACCACGGTGAAGGACAACGCGACAATCACGAAGAGATCTTTACTGTCAGAAGTTTCTAGGATTTACGATTCACTAGGCTGGATCACGCCAATCATTATTGTCCCAAAAATAATGATGCAGGAACAATAGCTGGCCCAAGTTTGTTAGGATCAATCTCTTCCCGCTGAAATAATTAAAAAATGACAAAGTTTCAAGTCATCACTTTCGGATTTACAGCAATTGTGCAATCCAAGATGGCTCGGATACACGTCTGTACAGAAACTATATCTCTGCGGTTTTTGTGACGCATCAGAAGAGGCGTATAGAGTGGTGGTCTACTTACGATGTGGCCCTCCGGAGGATCCTTCCGCCGTAGAGCTGATGATAGCAAAAACACAGGTCGCACCTCTCAAAGCGATCTCCCTGTTGATTGTGAGACAGAATTGCTGGGATTAGTTCTATTCGCACGGTCACTAGATTACGGGAGCAAGTCCCTACCCAACGCACAGGTGGTGGGGGCTTGGACTGATTCTACAATCGTATTGGCTTAGATACAAAGTCACCCGAGGACTTAGAAGGCCTTCGCGTCAAACCGAGTGGCTGAAACCCATAATAGGACGCTGCCGGATGTACTGTCACGCAGAATTTAACCCGAGTAAATCGCTCGTCATTCGACGTGGTGGAACAGTCCGAGATGACTACGTCAACCACGGGAGAAATGGCCCAGGAGGAGTCCAATTAGGGAAACCACAGTAGACCGAGGGGTTTCTGCCACCAGGTATCACCAGTAGGCTCTTATGAGAAGAAATAGAGGAAGTAAGGCACATCTGGGTCAAGATTATGCAGGTTCGAGCTTTCGGAAAGAAGAAAAAAAGCGCTGGTGGAAGAGAAAGAAAGACTACATCAACCAAAAGCCGCATCTTATAATCTATATATATAATATAAAACAAAGTCGGGTTAGTTACACTATTTATAACTAAAAAACGGCTGGACAGATTTTTATGACCTTTCATTCTTGGATTTGTCTCCGCCACGAATAGCAGAATAAGTGTTAAAACATCTGTAAGTTTACGAAAAAAAAAATTTATATAAAAAATTTAAGAAAAAAAATTTATTAAGAAAATTAATTTTTCTAGAGAAGTTTCCTCGCGTATTGGAAAGTAAGAAAATTAAAAAAAATTTTAATCGTTATACAACGTCATCTATGTGATACACGAAAGAAATTATAAATCAGTATACAACGCCATACAATGCCAGTAGATGGCTTTGTGTGCATTATCATTTGAAAGCTGATTCAGTTGCGCGATTCTTATTTGAACTCGAAAGTTTTTATTTCAAAAGATTTTGTTTTAAAGAGGTGAGTTCAGTTTGATTAATTGCAAATTGTGAAAGGTCGTTTGTCATTCTGCGCGCATCGATAATCACTCCTTTTTGGACTGTGTGTTTGATTTTCAAAGCGAATTCGTACGTAATTCTGTGAAATTATATTTCCGATAGTGATTTTTAATAGGTTAGTGGCCTTCTACGATGTTCACTTTGTGAGGTTATCACATTTGTGATTGTGCGCGCATAGATAATTGCGTAATGTAATTTTTAAATGTGTTATTAATTTTTAAGTGATATTTACAATGCCGCGAACCAGAAAATCTAATCTTTCTTCTCAGTCCAATGCAGCTGAACAAGAAATCGCACGAGAAGAGCGCCGTGATAATATGGCCCGATTTCGTGCTTCACAAACACAAGAAAAATGAGAGGTACATCAAATGGCTAGGTTGGCAATGAGAAATCGTCGATCTTATCGCACAGATCAACAACGTGATAATCTTCGATGTGCAAGAAGAAATGCTTAAAGTGTTGATTTGAATAGAGTAGCATTTCAATACGATTGCACAATTGATTACAGCTCGCATCTTTTCATTCGGATTGGCCAAATGTATTATCTCACGTGCGGCAGTTTGTTGGTCAAGTTAGGAATGCCAACGCCACACCATGGAATGAACGACGCTTTAAATCGAGAATGAGGAACTTGCATGATTTTTTTATTGGCTTGAAAAATAGAGTAAAATATTACAATTTCAACGGTATATAAACTTATGGTGTTAACATGTCGGACACCTTCACAAATTTGAGTTAAAAATGTAGCGTTTGAAAGAGCCGCGCAAACATCGAGGAGCAATATGTGACGTCACGCAACAGTAAAAGCGCTCTCGGCCAATCATACTGCGTTCTAGGTCGGGGCGTGATTTAGGCGTTTAAGGCAGGATTAATTAATTCTTTTTCTCTAATATAGTTACATATTATTAAAAAACACAGTGCTCTCTGGTTTTTGTAACACGATAGCTTCATTCAGTACAATTTTCAAGGGAAAAGAAATTTCATGCAAGTTCTCCTCATTAAAACGTGAACGTGAATACGATCGAGATGCATTGAACCAATCAATTCGAACGAATGTACCACTGTTGAACCCCCAACAGAAGGAAGTGTACGATACGTTAATGAAGACAATTGACGATGGAAATGGTGGATTATTTCTCCTCGATGCGCCCGGTGGAACTGGGAAGACATTTATCATGTCATTGATTTTGGCCACTATTCATGCAAGATCCGAAATTGCTGTAGCAGCTGCTTCTTCTGGGATAGCGGTCACTTTGTTAGAAGGATGCGGAATGGCTCATTCAGCGTTGAAATTGCCATTAAACTTTCAAACGACTGAAAAACCAACATGCAACATTACGAAACAATCAGCAATGGCCAATGTTTTGGTAGCAAGTAAAATCATCGTCTGGGATGAATGCACAATGGCGCACAAACGCGCATTGGAAGCACTTAATCGAACTATGAAAGATCTGCACAATGACACAAGATGTTTTGGAGGCGCAATGGTTCTACTATCGGGCGATTTCCGCCAAACACTACCAGTCATTCCAAGATCGACCGCTGCCGATGAAATAAACGCTTGCCTAAAATCATCGACTCTGTGGAGCTATGTGAAAAAACTTCAACTGACGACAAACATGCGATTTGCATTGCTAAACGATCCATCTCCCGAAGATTTCTCCAAGCAATTGCTGACTATCGGTAATGACCGCGTTTCTGTCGACGAATCGAACGGATTGATTTCATTTCCGCAAAATTCTTGCAATTTCGTCTCAACGAAGAACGAGCTCATCAACAAAGTGTTCCCGAACATCATTGATAACCAAAAAAATCACAATTGCTTGAGTGAACGAGCAATTCTTGCGGCAAAGAACAAAGATGTGGATGAATTAAACTTAAAAATTCAAAATCAAATCGTTGGTCCACTGCATTCCTTCAAATCTATCGACTGTGTAACAAACGAAGACGAAGCAACGAACTATCCAACTGAATTTTTAAACTCATTGGATCTGCCTGGCTTGCCACCGTACAATTTACAACTGAAGGTTGGCTCGGTAGTCATCATGCTTCGAAATCTGAACCAACCAAAACTACATAACAGAACGCGTTTGGTGGTTAAAAAACTCACGGGCAATGTGATTGACGCGACGATACTCAAAGGAAAGTTCAAAGGTGAGGAAGTTCTAATTCCGAGAATTCCGTTGATCCCAACCGATATTCCATTTGAATTTAAACGAATTCAATTTCCGATTCGTTTTGCATTCGCCATGACGATCAACAAATCACAAGGCCAATTCTTGAGTGTTTGTGGCCTGAATCTAGAAAATGAATGTTTCTCTCACGGTCAATTGTACGTAGCATGTTCACGTGTCGGCAAACCATCTGCTTTGTTTATTCTCGCACCTGGCAACAAAACGAAAAATGTCGTAGATCATAAGGTGCTTCAATGAAGGGAATCGACCCGAGTGCAAACCATCCAGCAAATGGTGTAAAAGAAAGTAGTGCAAAAATAATGCTACGCGAATTATTTCGATTCGTTTCAATAAAGCAAATGCCTTGCTGCAAAGTGAATTAAATTAATTTAAATGTAATTAAAATACATTTCATTTTTAACACGTTCCGTGCCGAGGCATTTTCACTGTTTCGGCCGGTGAGTACCAGACCCCGAAATCACAGGTCTGCCTGTGCGTGCCAGGCTTATAACTTTGGTAAAGTTTGTCGTATTGGTTATTTTTCAATACCTATTAACTAGTTTTACTTCGCGCTACCAGGTGGTATGCCGCCCAGTGGCGGCGCATGATTTGTGAAGTTTTTGTTCGTGTGCCGCCATATGGCGGCGCGTGGCACGGAACGTGTTAAGTTAACACAACATTTATTGATTCTGAGGCGGTACGAAGTTCGCCGGGTCAGCTAGTGATAATTAAAACCCTTTCTTGAAGACAGGGTAATTCGGGCCGGAAGGAGACTAAAGAACTCTGATCTACCAGGTTTGAAAACTATGGAGCGGAAGACCTGGATACCAAAAACTATGGAGCGGGAAACCTAAACAACGAAAATTATGAGGCGGAAGACCAGCCCACCAAAAAATGTGGAGCGAAAGATCTTGACATCGAAAACTAAGGAACGGAAGAGCTGGTCACCGGAAATAATGGAGCGGTAAAATTGTTTTCGCGAAAGTAGTGATCACCGTGTACATATACAAAATTCGATTTTGATTTCAAACATTTGACATGCTCCAGACAAGAATGTTTTTGGAAAAGGCAACGCTTGACCGACTCCTCATTTGTACGTCGGATTGCATGCAACAGACGCAAACGGGCAGAAATTCAACCCTGGATATCTCAGACTTCTGGATATGCAAATCAAGTTTTCAATGGCTTATTGTATTCGCGTTGATAATTACGTTACTTTTGTATTATATTTAATAACAGTTACAAGTCAAAACTGGAAGGTGCACGCTGGTTCTTGAAACCGGAAGTGGATATTAATTAGGTACGTTTTGTGCGTCAAGTCAAACGGTACAACTTTTGTTAAAATAGTTTTTTAGAAATCATGCTCGTTTGGAAGATATATGCCACTGTCCACCATGGTTGGTATACCTTGTATATGGCGCAACTATAGCAAATACAATGTTGTATTCCTTGTAGAAAGCCGTAGAGTAGTAAAAAGTTTGAAGATGGCTGCCCTACCTTCGCGAAGATGCGATGACATGAACACGGCCGAACTGAAGGCGGCAGCATCTTGTTTACGGTATACGTAATCCAGGGCCGCTTCTAGATGATGAGGCGCCTTCGTGCTTGGCGCCCTTTTCTAGAGAAGGTATGAGGCCTTTTGACGCCCCATGACTAGTGCGCCTTCATGCGCGCCTTCGTGCGTGGCACGAAATGGCCACTCATTAGACGCGGCCCTGACGTAAACACATATTTCCCACCTGTCGCGGCATTGTGCCAAACAGAGAGTCGTTTGCAGGTCTCTTGAGAGTAACGCCACGGCAGGCAATGAATAGCTTCTTCGAAGAGCTCAGACAGAGAGTCGGCGGAGATTGATTAGTCAGTGATGGGAGACTGTCTCCAACATTACCCTAGATTTTCCAGGAATACGACGATATAAAATATCAGTCGTTTACGCGCGGAATGAAAAGCCGAAAGTGACATCGACTGACTTTATTCATCTTTTAATTTATCTGGTACCTACACATATATGGCATACGAAACTTATACACTATCATATACATGAATTTTAAGGGAAAAGAGATAATTAGAAGAACAAGAATAAGCATTTAATCTCATACATTCGACTGGATTGGCGATTTTCATCTTGGAACTATATTATGGTTTAAGTACAAAATGTCTCAAAAATGACAAACGAATATTGAAAGAATAGTGGCAACTGAATAGTTTATTAATATAAAAGTGATGCAAACCTAAATGTGTGTGTGAATAGTGCATATATATTTCCCATTTTTTATTTATTTTTTGAACGAATAGCTTACGTACTATGTCGATCACCATTCTCTGAAAAAGCCAGTATCTTTTTATTTACTTTTCACGCATTTTCAAAAATGATCCTACTTTGCATACTTGTAAACTGCTTCATTCACTTTTGGAGGCTTAGTTATTGAAGATTCGACTGAAACAGAAAACGACAGTAATCGCCATATCGCAATTTCGTAAACGAAGAGAACATGGCTATAAAATCGTCACGAGAAGCCATCCTATTTCGCACTTTCATATAAAATTGTAATGAATATTACAATGGATAAGCTTCCATCATTAAGGTCAAAGCTTAATTAAAGCTGGATTAATCAACTACGTAGAGATTTATAAAAGAAGATAACGTGCTTCACATTGGATAACCCTCCATTACCACAGTTTTCGACCTAATGGTGGAAGCATAGTCAATAAAATCGCTTTGCCGATCAATTAATTGAATCAGAGATCACACAATGTTTTTGACCATAAAATCTGATCGAATCTCCGATCACCTGTCGCAATAAATTGTTGAATTATAAATTATATGTATCTTTATTATGAACTACAATAGCAGATTATTGTAACGCAAGTAATTTTATAATTTATATAGTAGATTAAATGGGAGGAGCCGTAGAAGGTTGACTGAGGCGTGCTGCTCTGAAGTTTGTACTTCCTGGCGCTGTTTTTATCGGTAATAAAGAACCGAAGAGTACGTGCTGGATTACTGGAAACTTGGACAGTACCTATAATTGAACCATATGCATATGTGAGAACGCATGCAATATACTTCATAGGATGAAACAACAATTTCACTTATGTCACTATAATATTTCATAATAATCGCACTTTGTTTATTATAAAAATAGTATTTTGAGAATAAGCCGATCAGTTATGTAAAATAAAGAAAATCTCTGGAGAATATTTCAAAAAATTACTAAATATAAAGGAATTTATTTAATAAAAAAAATACATTCACGTATGCGGGGTATTCCGTATAAAGTGAATAATGTATTGGTAAGGGCTCGTCGATATTAATATTTTGTCAGATTTCGATGGTTTTGGAAATTGCAGAAAGGAAAAATCCATATGGATGTACCACCAATTTGCATGAAAGGGGATGTATTTTCTTCATATGCACCCGAGGACAATGGCTTTGTCAGATCCGTTTTCAATCTATGAAATTTGAGTCCCGTTATTGGTTGATAAATATAATTCTACCAATCGCTGATCTTAAACTTCGTAAATGAATGTGGGAAGAATAGATTTATAGCCCTCGAGTATATTGAAAAACAATGTTTCGGTATATTGAATCAATAATCTCGGTCGAGATTATCGAATTAATAAAATATTAAAGTTGCGCGGCAAAGTACCGACCGAGAATATCTATCCAGTAATAGGAACGCCTTTGCGTTCAAGGTTTCAATCAATGCGAGATTTTGTGGCATTTCATATATTTGCCACTGGTCTGCTGGCGTCGCCACAGTCCGGCCTTCCATACAATGCAAGGCTTCAAAATGGCCAGGAGGCTTCGCCGTCTTCTCTTGCCTTGTCTTAATTGTATCAGTCATCAACGCATCTTGTATCTCTTGAATATATCCATATCAGTCTTATAGTGAGTGCAGTGTTCAGTTTATTCGTTACCCGTTTCAGCACCTTTGAAGCAGAGTGGTTTAGCGCTCCACGGGCACGGACCCGCCATCTACAGACGACCTGGACCGGCTCGGTACGTAACATTAGATACCTGCGACGCCACGCGTGAAACATTATCACTCTACAGCCGTTCTCACCACCGTAGCGCGGCATTAGATATCAAAAATGGACCCGTTTTTTTCAACGGACTTGACAGAAGATGACAAGCGAACTATCCTTGGTTTGACAAAGAATGGCTTGCTCGAAGATATACACATGTCTTGTTTTGCTAAACTGTTAAACGAGAAAGCTCACTATGAAATTTGTCCTACGTACTTAAGAGAAAATTTGGAAAGTATTAAGCCGGTCAGGCCTGATTTGGACCATAATCAAATTTTGCATCGTCCAGGTCACTGGACACATGTAGTTATTATAACACGAAGAAAAAATCACTATTTATGACTCAAATTTGAATAATGAAGCAGTTCCTTTGCATAAAGAGCAGATCACGTTCTTACAAAAACTGCATCCTCACATGACTGTTAATGAAGACTGTTTCTTTTGCTAAAGTTCAGCAACAAAATGATGGCAACTCGTGTGGACCATTCGCCATAGCATTTGCTACTTCTCTCGCCTTTCGCATTGATCCTCAAAAGATTAAATACAAAGTTCACGAATTGCGTAATCACTTGTACGCTATGCTTATGGAATCAAAATTAGAACACTCTCTCTCTCTTCGTACAAGACTCATCTATCCAAAATCCTCAAAATGTTTTGCCTTTAAGACTAGCTATTGAGAGGCGATATAGACATTGTCGTTATTTGCAAAGTAAAAAGCATAGTAACGCCATTAAACATTGCAATCAGCTATTCCCTGGCAATAATGAGAAAACAAAAACTGTTCCAAATTTGACTGCTTAAAGGTTGGTACACACATTACCGGGCCGTGCCAGGGCCGGGATACGGCCGTCATTCAGACCTGGCACGGCACGTTGAAGGGTGAGACATACATTATCGGGCCGTGCCAGAGTCGAACACGGCCGAAGAGGAAGAAATGATCAGAAGCCTTGCACGGCGCGTGTATCTAGGAACCACACATGTCCGTCAGTCGTCAGTTGTCTTGGAAACTGCTAGGTTGATTGCACTAAAACATGTAAATTACGGAAACACGAGAAGCGCGGCCGGACCGTCACCGTGAAAAAATAAAACTGAACTAACTGGCCCGGCCCGGTGACGGTCCGTTGGCGACGCCCGGTCACGGTCTGGTAAAGTGAGAAGAAAAGCATTTGATTCTATTGGACAGATCATCCGCCGGACGACGGACGATCTCGGCCGTGCTCCGGCCTGGTACGGCCCGGTAATGTGTGTCCCGACCTTAAAGCGGCAACATCGTGCTTGAAACTCAAACATTGATTTCTAAGCAAGTTGCAAGTGATACTAAAAAACATGCGTCGCCTCAAAGCAATAGAAGGGATACTGTTCATGATACGAAATTAGTTAATAAAAATGATAAATATTGTGGTACACATGCAGAAATTTTCCTGTTCAAGGTGATAATGCAGTACATAAAACTGTAAGGTTGAACAATGGAAATAATGCTACGAATATTATGAGCTCTTCAAACGAAAACGAGAAAACATTCTGTCAACTCTCAATTAACAACAAAAACATGAAACAAACCAATATGAAAATGAATTTGGTTGCACGAAGATACAACGGAAATAACTCAAGCATTAAGTTACGTATTGGAGATAACAAACATGATCATATGAGTTCGACTGGTCAGAGCGGCAAAGGGAACACTTTAAACGCCAAATTATTCAACAACAATGATGAACATGATGATAAAATCACAAACACATCAGCTCTGAGCGGCAATATTTCAGTTACTTCTCTACCATTTCATATAAAAAATGAAAACAATGCAGTTATCTCATTCCGAAATACTTTCGATAACGATACCAAGAAGGGTACAGCTAAAAATAGTTATTTTCGTTATGAGGGCGTTCGCGCCGTTTTTAACGAGTGTGAAGTTTGCCGCACGAGCGAAGCGAGCTCAGTTCAAGCCTGAATGGAATAGAACGCTTATAAGCGATACCGGCACCCGCGACAGCGGCAGTGAATGGGTTAAGGGGGCTTTCCCGTTTTTGGTTTCAAAAAATCTTTTTTTTTTTACAGAAATCGATGTGTTATACATTCAAATTTATTGTCCTGAAATTTTAAAGTGGTCCGCACATTAGATTTCGAGTTATAGCCGGAATGACGTCGGTCACGGCCTGAAGAGGGTCGCGCGGTAGCTGCTGTGTGCGTAGGTAGAGCCTCAGCATTTTCTTTGTGTTACTACCTGCCTCTTTTTCAGAATTCGGCACGTTCCTATTATGCAGGTGCTTCTCAAGGTTCTTTTGACAGGGCACGGAAAGGAATGTGTCCACCATTTTACCTGGGGAAGCGCCGGTTCATTGCAGAAATACCGTTCAGTTTCTCTTCGAACTTCGGCTTGTGCAGACCAGTTCAGAAGGTGAAAATGTTTCGAAAAAATCAGTGCAGCGGAAAATATCGACCGAAGGGGAAAAAGAAAAGACCACCCCCTAAGAATCGACACGTGGCAGAGTCGGTTACTAGTTTTAGCAGCAGTTCCGCTAAAAAGTTGAAAAATTCAAAGAATACAACCGTACCTATAGATAACAATCTCGGGTATCGGTTTATCAATTTCAACGCAGTTTTTTCTGCATTGTGCGCGTTAATTTGCTGTAAAACGTGCAAAGGGGACATAAATATACAAGAAGCTTCTTGCCGGGGACTTGGCTTCAAAATTGTGGTTCAGTGCGCGTGCGGTAGTGCGGAAATAAATTCGTGCCCTCTTATTGATAACGCCTACGAGATCAATCGGCGAATCGTTACTGTAATGAGACTTCTCGGGGTTGGTTTCAGTGGACTCAATTTGTTTTGTGGGATGATGGATCTCGCAGCTTCGTCCCCTAAAAGACTATATTATGCGACACTCGAGAACATTAAAATTGCTTCTGCAGCGGTTTACGATGCATCCATCAAAAATGCTGTAGAAGAAGAAGTTAGATTGAATACAACACATGAACAGCAAAATCCTCGTTGGGTTAGTGTTTCTGGTGATGGTACGTGGCAGAAACGAGGATTTAGTTCCCTGTACGGTGTCACCACGCTCATCGGCAAATTTTCTGGCAAAGTAGTGGACTCTGTGGTGAAATCCAGTTTTTGCATTGCTTGTAATTTGTGGAGAAGCAAGCAGGGCACTGATGAGTATGAAGAATGGGAAGCAACCCATATGGACAACTGTCAAGCAAACCATAGTGGAAGCGCAGGGAAAATGGAGGTGGACAGTGTAAAGGAAATATTTCAAAGATCCGAAGAAAAGCATAATGTAAAATATGCTCAATACATTGGTGACGGGGACAGCAAAACCTCCAAGGCGATTTTGGATGTGGACCCGTACAATAACGATCCGAAAGTAATGAAAAAGGAATGCGTCGGCCATGTCGAAAAACGCATGGGAACCAGGCTCCGTAATGCAAAGAAAACAAATAAGGGACTCGGGGGAAAAGATCCAGGAAAACTGACCAACAAAGTAATAGGCTAATTGACAACCGATTACGGTCTGGCCATTCGGCGAAATGCGGATACAGTGGACAAAATGCGTGACGCTATCTGGGCAACATTTTATCACAAATCTTCAACGGACGCTAAGCCTAATCATGAGCTGTGCCCCACCGGGGTTGACAGCTGGTGTACCTGGAAGCAGGCTAGAGCTCAAAAAACGCTGAATGACTGTAGGCATAAACCGGCATTGGCTAAGGAAATTCTTCAAGTTTTAAGGCCTATTTACACGGATTTGTCATCGCCGGAACTACTGGAAAGATTTATAAGAAAATGTTCATTTCGACAGGAAGAAGTTTCTAAAATTTGCTCATTGAAGCTTCGTTTCAATGTTTTTCTTAACCCTTTGCGGGACAAAAACAGAAATAAATTTTGTAGCAAAAAATATTTCATATTTTCTTCATGCACCACACCGTACAGATTCGTACAGCCCTGTCTCAATACATTCCCGTTTCGTATATACGGATATACGCACACTAGTATTAGGCCAGTCGATAAGGGCATTGATAACGGAAGCAATTCCGGACAAGCTGGAAATAATTTTAATTTGTTTGATTTGGTGTTAAAAAGCACGTATTAAATTTGCACCCTCCAGAAAGCCCAGATTTGGCCGCCATCTTAAGAAAAGCGGCAAAAAAATGTTTTTTCTTCATTATTTGTCAATAACTCGATTTCTATAAACTTTAGAGCAAAATATGTAGTTACCAAAATGAAAGTAAATTAAATTATCTATAAAAAGTGCTGTATGTGTTTTTCCGTGCGACCATCTGGTTCGAAATTATATGGACATCAAAAGCTGGATATATTATAGGCATTTATTATTTTCTTTATTCTAGGCATATTTAAAAGCAAGCAACTGCTATTATGCTTTCATGATTGCATTCATATTTGTTCTATCGGCCAACCCTACTCCTGTTTTATACGAAATGTTTAATTCAAGGTCATTAACCCTGTAAGCACCTAGACAAGGAATGTCGGGTGTAAACATCTGGACAGGGAAAGTCGGGCTTTTTCCCGATCGAGCCTCCCGTTCGGGTGTTACCAAGGACGGTCTACCACTTTTTCTCGGGCGTTTTTTAATGCCCGCAATTTCGAGTTTTCCCGTCCAAGTCCCGCACGTGACGGGGATTCGGTTCCTCATAAACTTGCATCTCTGTACCTAACTGCCACTCGGAACTGAGGTGTTCTCGGGCCGTCGGACAAAGTTGGAGAACAATTTCTTCTTTATCTGTATGGATCAAAAAAATGCGACTCATTAAATAAATACAGATATCAGTGTTTCGTACAATCTATCAGCAAAAGCTTACCAAACTTAGCATCGTTACCGCCAACCAAAGATGCAGCTCGCTTGCACTCCTTCCGTACTTACCATCAGGTACAGCTATGGTATGGAAATGACAAATCAGCTATAGATTGGGGATGGAAAAATTCAAAGAATGGGTTAATGCCCATTGCTATTTTACAAGACGCAGATCCCCAAGAATTACTCAAACTTATTTCTTGTAAATGCGCTAAAGGTTGTAATGCAGTTTGTAGCTGCCGCAAAGCAGGTTTGTATTGCTCAGTACTCTGTGCATTTTGCCAGGGTAAATCTTGTTCGAATACTTTGGAAATGGTCGAATTAGACGACGAAGACGACGAGGAGAATTTCCCTATCGATGTAGAAAGAGATCTAAACTAATCAATAGAATATTCTGCACATTATGAACCAGATCCGGAATATGAGATAAATGTTGAAGACATTCAGGATCATATTGAGGGTTATATTGAATAACTAGTAACATCAAAAAGGCGAAAAAATTTTGATGAGCCTACAACCTTAAAAGAAACTTAGCTATCTAAGTTGGTGGCATAGTGGATTAGGCCTATTGGGGAGACCACTTAAAAAAAAAAACGCGCCGGGTACTTTACTACTAGGTGGTGTGGAAGCAAGTACAAGTATGTGATATGATTTCTTAACCAAATAACATTAAGAAAAAATTCCTCTTTTTTGGCCCCTTTTTCAGCACAGCAGCTAAATCCGGGCCATTAATATTTATATTGATGATGCAAAATTAATAGGTATCTTGTTGGTCAAAGGAAAACACATTAAAATTTATTCCAGCTTTTCCGGATTTGCACCCGCTATTAATGCACTTATCGACTGGCCTAAAACTCGAAATTGCGGGCATTAAAAAACGCCCGAGAAAAAGTGGTAGACCGTCCTTGGTAACACCCGAACGAGAGGCTCGATTGGGAAAACGCCCGACTTTCCCTGTCCAGATGTTTACACCCGACATTTCTTGTCTAGGTGCTTACAGGGTTAATGACCTTGAATTAAACATTTCGTATAAAACAGGAGTAGGGTTGGTCGATAGAAAACAAATATGAATGCAATCATGAAAGCATAATAGCAGTTGCTTGCTTTTAAATATGCCTAGAATAAAGAAAATAATAAATGCCTATAATATACCCAGCTTTTGATGTCCATATAACTTCGAACCAAATGGTCGCACGGAAAAACACATACAACATTTTTTATAGATAATTTAATTTACTTTCATTTTGGTAACTACATATTTTGCTCTAAAGTTTATAGAAATCGAGTTATTGACAAATAATGAAGAAAAAACATTTTTTTAGCCGCTTTTCTTAAGATGGCGGCCAAATCCGGGCTTTTTCTGGGGGGTGCAAATTTAATACGTGCTTTTTAACACCAAATCAAACAAATTAAAATTATTTCCAGCTTGTCCGGAATTGCTTCCGTTATCAGCTATTTTATACGACTTGGCGACTGGCCTATATCGTAAGGTCCGCATCGAAAACGTGGCGACACCGCTTCATCATTATACTGACAAGATTGTTGTGTTCGGTTATGTGTTGCTACTGTTGCTACTGAATACGAAGTGTTGCCACATTCTCTCCGCTCAATTTTCCCCTTCCTACGTGATTGATAGCGTTATTACATTTTATTTTTGTTTACTAAATAACTAAACGGTGGATTTTGCCTATTTTTTAATATATGTTTCTATGAATATAGAACTATGTGTCCGAATTTTTTTAAACAAATCGGTGGATGTTTTAGCTTCAAAATGTGAAAAATACTTCAAAGCATGCCCATTTACATGAGGTTAAATGGGAGAAATGCACATCTTTAAAATTTAATGTCTTTATTTTCCGACGGTAGATCGTTCTTTTTTCACGAACAAAAATGTTTTATTTTGTCGAGATCTACGTCTGAAAAAATTTGAGAATTTCCGTAGATGAATCGATATCGTGATAGTACTACCTTAAGTTAGGTTAGGTTCTGGCTTTGCGTCAGCTGTGTAGAGTTGTGCTGCGAATGCGTGGCGTTAGACACACTGACTGTGCCAACTTCAAGTAATAATCGCAGCGATATCTCGAGTGTGCGACTTTTCTTTCACGCACTGTGCCGGTTATTTCACGCACTGTGCCACCTTTCACGAATTGGTGTGTGAAACGTGATTTCACATGCGTTGAGGACGCCCGTAAAACCGAGTATTTGGCACTGAGTGACAAAAAATAGATTTACCTCATCAAAACATGAATACTATCGTCTATGATACAAACGAATTAACGCATAATATTAAAACACGTTCGGATGGTGTAAACTACACGTCTACTCAACAAATCGATATTTATGAAAATCCGTTGAAATGTCGAAAGTCATTGCCGATTTGTGATCTGGAACTAGAAGAATATAAAAAACAGAGGATGGAAGAAACAAGTACTCATGCATATTCCGACCAAGTACTTGATGTAAGTAATGATGTAACGAGCAACCAAAATAACTGCGCGTTGAAAAAAAATATTACTTCCACATTATTGAAGTCAACAAAAAGGTTACAATCTGAACTATCAATGAAAGATGAAGGAATTATTACTAGCGGGGCATGGTTAACAGACATCCACATTGACCATTTTAATAACATACTGAAAAACTTTACTTCGTATAGGCTAGGCAAGTATCTCTAGTGGCGCCACGAGGTGGTCGCAGTTCGTAACTTTGGGGTGATAAGTGACCAATCAGGATCAAGTATTCCGTTGTGGTGAGTGACAGACAACGGAATACTTGATCCTGATTGGTCACTTATCACCCCAAAGTTTCGTGGACTATCCACGAGGTCGCGCGCGCGTCAATAATTTGAGATACTTGCCTAGCCTATGAGCCATACCCAGGTAGAAATCGTACCCCGAAATAAGCTTGTTACAAGGTTGGCCGGCAAGGTAGAAACTTGCGGCAAGGTTGCAAAACAAGGCTGATGCAAGGCAAATCCGTTACGCGTTTCAATGTTGTGACAGTATGCTATGCAAGCTTGTTTCAAGGTAGACTATGGCGCTTGGGACAAAGTTGCGTTGTCGGTAATGAGTCGGTAATGAAGAACATTTGAGGTTAGAATTAAATTTTTATATTTTATTGATAATTAAAATTGGGTTACAATATATAGCGATAGCATTACAAATTTAGAAAAATAATGTATAATACTGAGGCAAGTAAAATTTTATTATTCCTACTTTACTATCACTAGGTTTACGGAACCCCGTCAATTTGACGGGTGACTTATTCAATTTCGATTGTTTAATAATATATGAGATTCATTTAACGTAACTTTTATTAGGTAATAATCAGGCCAAAAAACAACAAAAATCACTGCTCGTCTGACGTTTGGGTTCCTCTTCGAACGAATCCTTCATTTCGTCTCCAAAGAGGGTTCGGAGAGGAATCGAAACGTCAGACGTGTAGTCATTTTTGTTGCTTTTGGCCTGATTGTTACCCAATAAAAGTTAAGTTAAATTAACCTCATATATTATTAAACAATCGAAATTGAATACCTATACCTCTCTTGTGTACAGCGAAATATAATGTACGGAAAAGTATTCTAACAATTTAGTCTAAAATCTCATAGATTCTTAAGATAATATTACTTCTGTCGCCTGTAGTTTAATATTAATTTAACTTAACTTTTATTAGGTAATAATCAGGCCAAAAAACAACAAAAATCACTGCACGTCTGACGTTTCGGTTCTTTTTCGAATGAATCCTTCATTGTGTCTCCGGAGAGGGTTCGGAGAGGAATCGAAGCGTCAGACGTGTTGTGATTTTTGTTGCTTTTGGCCTGATTATTGCCTAATAAAAGTTAAGTTAAATTAACCTGATATATTATTAGATAATCGAAATTGAATACCTATACCTTTCTTGTACAGCGAAATATAATGTACGGAAAAGTATTCCACCAATTTAGTCTAAAATCTCATAGATTCTTAAGATAATATTACTTCTGTTGCCTGTAGTTTAATATAAATTTAACTTAACTTTTATTAGGTAATAATCAGGCCAAAAAACAACAAAAATCACTGCATGTCTGACGTTTCGGTTCTTCTTCGAACGAATCCTTCATTGTGTCTCCGGAGAGGGTTCGAAGAGGAACCGAAACGTCAGACGTGTAGTGATTTTTGGCCTGATTATTACTTAATAAAAGTTAAGTTAAATATATATATTAAACTACAGGCAACAGAAGTAATATTATCTTAAGAATCTATGAGATTTTACACTAAATCAGGGAACCCTGTCAATTTGACGGATGACTTATTCAATTTTGATTATGTAGTAATCTATGAGGTTTCGGACTAAATTGGTTAATGACCTCTCAAATGGAACCAGATATCGCTGTCGAAGAATCTTCGGGAGATGTGGAGCCAAATCTTCAGTGACGACTGGATTGCTCTGCATGGTCCTACGATGTAGCCTGTAGAGCACCGGATCTTATGCTCCTTCCTCTGATCTGAAATACAAATTCGATATAATACTCCTTATAAGATATTAATTTTTTTCGCTGCCTACTCTTAATCTCAGGGACGTTACTTACTCGATAGCTGAGCTGCCGCATTGACCAATGCCTGCGGTCCCCTTTCCATGTTACTTTGCCTCCGAGTCGATGGAATCTCTGGCCTTCCTGAACCTCGCGTACCTCCTCCGGGCAATTTTTCCATCCTGGCTGCATCGATAACGCTGGATCTGCAACTCTATGAAAGACAAGCATATAAGATAATACAGAAACTTATTAATCTATCTGCCTCTTGCAAATAATTTAATGAAATTAGCTATTAATACTTACCCTTCTATGCAGGACGCTGGATAATACTTATTTTCTGCTCGTAGGTCCTTATTCCAAAGATCTTGCCCCGAATGTTTTAACCCTTTCCGTGTAAACGTTGGTCATTCGTGTCCACGCGATTTTTAACCATTTGCGTGATGCAGTACACACATTCGTTATGGTTAATTATATCGTTATTTAAATAATTCGATACTGTTTGCTGTTTCAGTATTTTTTTTCTAGAGGAATCCTTTTGACATTTTTTGGAACGTATTTAAGAAAGTAAGGCTGGACACGAATAACCCACGTTTACACTCAACGTGCACTAAAAAAACGTTTACACTCAACGTGCACTAAAGAAACGTTTGCACGTTAACATTAAACACTGACGGCTTCTTAACCAAAAAAAATACGCGTGAACCGAACTGATCGCCACTGATGCTAACCTCAATCTAAGGGCTCTGACAGCTGAGACGATACGCACGCCACGCTGCGGATTTTTATGATATCTATTCGCTAAGCGCAGGGCCGTGTCTAACGAGGGGCCATTTCGTGCCACGCACGAAGGCGCACTAGCCATGGGGCGCCGAAACTAGAAAAGGGCACTAAGCATGAAGACGTCTCAACATCTAGAGGCGGTCCTGATTCGCTAAGCTGCCGGCACAACCTTGTATTCGCCTTGTTTTCACCTTGTCGCGCGAACCTAGTATCTCTCTGTTATTGCAAGCTTGAAACAGGCTAACGGTACAGGGCAGTGGTCAGTTTCGGCTATGCAAGGAACAGACAGGCTTGCAGCAACCCTGTTTTAACCTTGCAGCGTAACCTTGCAAAACGTACCTTGTAACAAGGTTCAACCTTGCACAACCTGGACAGATTTCTACCTGGGTATGATTCTTTTAATAAAAAGAAATTACATAAACATCATAAAGTATTCCCGAGAAAACTTTTTTCCTTTCCATCCTTTACATGAAGAAAACGTACATTTTCCTAATGTTGATCAACAACTCAATTTTCATGACTGTGGTGTATACGCCATAGCTTTTGCTACTTCACTTGCTTTAAGTATCAAACCCGATAATAAAAGTATGACTCATTGAAGATGCGCCGTCATCTCCTGTATATTTTGAAAAATAACGTTTTGCAACAGTTTCCGACAATAGGATACAGAAATTCTCTTGCGAGCAACGACTTACACATCTATAAAAATATGACCTTTTAAATAATACAGCGCATTGCATAACTGATGTACATTTAAGTAATTCATTGGATCCTAGACACGATGATGCACAAATTATAGTACTTGGCGATTCACGCACCTTAGCGAAGTATAAGGATCAAAATAATTATAACAATTAGAAAGAACTTCTCACATTGTCGAAAAAGAATCATTACCAGCAACAATATTGCGTCAAAAATAAAGATAAAGATGTATTGGAAAAAAAGGAAAGCGTACGATGCAAAATACTACATGTCTAAAAGAAATGCAATTTTGGATAAAAATTAAATATATTGGAAAAAATATTATGCAACTAAAAGGAACCACATTTTGGATAAAAACAAAATATATTAGCAAAAATATTACACGACTGCAAGAAAAAAAATTCTGGATAAAAGCAAAATGTATAAAAAACAATATTACATTGCTAAAAGAAACCAAATTTTGAAAACAAACAAGGCTTACTCCAGAAGATATTACTATTCTAACAGAAATGACATTGTGGAAAACAGAAAAATGTATAGAGAAAAATACCATAGCTACCGTCATGCTAAAAAAACATGGAGAATAAGAATGCGCAAACAAGCATGTTTATCACATATAAAATTTCACGTGTTGTCGCAGAAATATTTAAAATTGAAGATAAAGAAAAAGCAAAATTTTCATTCTAATTCTAAAACAAGTGAAATCATTAATGTACGATATTACGTGTTATATAACGGACGGATTCATCTGAATAACCAACTTACTACACCAGAACATATTGCTTCAATTAATAAATCTTTATTGAATCGAAAAATAAAATTGCATAAACAACAATTATCAACTACCAGTTTAAGGTCTGTCCTAGGAAAGCGATGTTTACGAAATGACAGTTGTTCGTCCTTCGAAGATCAACATCACATTACCGATACTAATAGTTTCCCTAAACTTAAATCTGCAATGACAATACGTCTGTCTGCAGAAAGATACATCAAGAATATGTCTAAATCTATCAATATGAATAAAAACTTTAAAAAAAGATCTGTCTTGAACAGTCGACTAGAGGCTATGAATATTTATACGCGGTGCATACAAAAAAGGAACAGGTATATTTCGTAAAAAAATACTCAAGCATTTTACAAAGTAAGGCTGAAGTGTTCCTTGCGCGCGCTAATAACTGTCCAGACAATAATGTGAGAGATAAATTTGAAGCCTTATGCGGAATCCCAAAACATCTACCTGAAGGTTAGATACTATCCATTTGAACTTGGAAAAGAAGGCAAAACAAACGTATCGCAAAGCACTAATATTCATGGAAAAAGTAATAATATAGACCAATGCAGTGACAGAATCGATATTCCGCAAATTTCAACCCTAAAATTCAGTACATCAAAGAGCCAACAAAGTTTACAAAATTCCAATGTTACTGCAGAAATGGGATTGAAGACGGTTGTCAATCCATACGTCCTAGATGTGTGAAGCTGGTCATATAATTAATATATTCCCTGTTGAGTATGATAAGAAGGGGAAAAAATATTGGAAATGCGATGAAAAATGTAAGCTTGATGACGCATCTGTACTGTTGCGTTACGAAAATCTGTAAAAATCTTTTTCCACATTAAGCGTAAAAAATGCACATAAGATTATCAATGAATAACGATTTTGCACTAGATATTACATGTCGAAAAAATCAGGATATTTGTTTATGTGTTACGTTGAACCAAAAACTTGTATTTCGACTTTTTTGCCGGTATTGCTTTTAGCACCGCATTTTCCACAAGTTAGATCTATTAAAAGGATAATTCACAGAGTTATCAATAACTATAGTCGGATATGTACTCTTGATCAGGCATACGATCAGAATAATATTGATTATCTAAAAACAATTCGTGATCAAGCGCTTGAAGAATGCAGTTTGATAGTAAAAGAAAATGAGATTCCTCTTGATGAACAAGAAATTTTATCGAATAACGAGAACGCTTTCAAAAGTTTGGTTAAGCGGTCCACCGATATTCCAATAAATGCTTGTATTTCTTGCCAAAAGCTATGTTGCCGTAAAGAAATAACAACTATTAGTAACATGAGAATCACCCTTGTCTCTGAGCAATGGAAAACTTTCAAATCTTATGCTGAAGTAAACAACATAGAAAGTGATTTTATTTGTAATTACTGCTTGAATTATTTTCGTAAAAATAAAATGCCACCACATGCATCCAAAGTAATCTAATTGTTAGAAATACTGAGAAATATTGGAATATACCGAGAAGTAATCTGAGATGCATGGTCGAAAATTATGGTCCGGCCACTTGGTTTCTGACTTTAAGTCCTGCGGAGTGGCTATGGACAGACTTAACAGATTATTTACGTCAAGCCAATCCACCACACATGGACAAAATGTCGCAGATCATTTGAAGAGGCCTGATCAAACCCCTGAGATGTCATGTGTGTGTGTGTGTGTGTGTGATTTTAGTTTTAGTACACAAAACAATCACAAAACCACTTTATTCGCACGTGACCCGCTTACTGCGTGTTGTCGGAGTACACAAACCACTGTCGATATGGATAGTGACGTCACGACCAATAAGATCACGTTTTAGGTGGCCCTTCAAATGCCGCTGTTTTTGGGAGATTAACAAGTCCAAATATTTAATAATCCTTGCCTTTTCCATTTTTTTTATTGGGAGGCGTATAGATGTCTGATGAGAATTTACTGACATGTAAAACATAACTGTAGAAAATTATGGAAAATACCCAATTGCTACCGCTTTGCTGTCATTTACTCTAAACTGAACGATGATTCTGTAATTTGTTAGAGACAAGTGTGTTATAGTTTCTGTGAGAATGACCCTAGTATCTCTGTAATAACAACAAGACTGAATGGCTAGACTAAATGCGAGCCGTCACTATGAAGACTGCTCCATGCTATGGGCGAAGCTCGAGGCGAGGCTATGCGCGGTGCGAGGTGCAGTGCGCCGTTATGAACATACCCTGAGAGTGTTGAGCAGAATCCTTCTACCTCGATTCGCCATCGTTCTCAGCAATTGAGAATTTCACGAAGCAGTTTACAGCAAATTAGACTAAAGATCTGCACTTGCATGCTTATAAGATCCAGTTAAGGTGTCTCGAGCATTATACTAAAAATAGTGAGAAATGCTTGAAAATGATTGCATTCCGTAGATTGAAGTAAAACCAAAATTCAGTTAAATTTTCAAGTCTTTTAGGAAGCTCGTTGCAAAGATTTTTGAATAACAAAATAACATACGTTCTTATGGGTTATAACCAACAAACCGCGATATTTCTGAGAAAAATAGTGAAAAAATTCTGAAATTTTTTGAACAGCAAGTTTAATGAACTAAAGTCATCTATACCAATTTTCATGTTCATTAAGAAGCCCGTTATTTTTTTTATTAATTGTTCTTTATAAATTTAACCTTTGATAAGTCAATGTGGCAACGTTGCATGACGTACAAATGCATGACCAGATGTTTTGGTCTCCATTTTTGAATTCACAGATACACACATACTACTGTACGTCAAACGTTGTTGCCACATCGCACGAAGAACATACTTTAGAGTGTCACTGTACTTCAGTGGACTAACTTTTAGCAGGGAAAAAGCCCCTGTACCGCTCGAGAAACCTTAACGCAACATTGGAAGCCAGCAGACCATGCCTGAACTGAAAGACGAGATTCGATGCGCCATTGATGAAATTGAGCCTGCACTATGCCAAAATGTCATCGAAAATTGCTCGGCAACATTCGAAGTGCGTGAAGTCAAGGGCCGGCCGCTTCGTTGTTCTTCGTGCAATGCTTTTCTTCCATCAATGAATGATTGACGCCAACGAGCAACCATTGAGCTTGATTATTTCTTATGGGGAGACCTTAAGGTAGTTGGGACTCGATTTCATGTATCAACAAGAATGGAACCCCGGACTTATTTTAAAAAAATTATATTTAAATACACTATAGTGCCAGAATATATTTAATGTTATTTGTAGTGCACTATAATCATTAAAATAATGTTTTTAATTAATTTTTAAAATAAAAAGGTAAAGGGCCCCACAGACGATCAACCAGGTTGGTCAACTTTGCTGTCAATTTGCCGTATTGAAAGGGATGTTGAATGTCTGTAGGCAGGTTGGTAGTTGAAAATTCAAGGGCTAACAATAAAGTTTACAACAAAGTTGACCAACCTGGTTGATCGTCTGTGGGGCCCTTAAGAACCTTGTAACGTCACGTTACTGCACTACCTCATAGACATTGGTGTGTACATACATCACGCCACACACGCGTAAAACTGTCCTGGGGAGTCGTGGCAACGCAGCATGTCAGTTGTTATTGTGATATGTAAAAATGGCAGGAAATTTTCGCCGACTGCCTCGTGCAACGTTGCCACATTGACTTTCGTGCTCCCCTCCATGCGACAAAAATTAATAAAAGTGCAAAGTGCGTGACGCTTTGTACGTAATTATTGCAAAAACTAAATGATGTACCAATATAATTTTTTTTAAATTTGTTGAGAAAGAATCATTCTACACTTGACAGTTTTTTCAAACAATTCTTAAGAACAATTTCTGAGATATGCCGCGTTAAGTGCGTTTTATAAACGTTTGCTCTGTGTAATTACATTGGGTCAATGGGAAAAGTAAAAATTTTAAAAATTAATATCTCAGCTTCTAAATGGTAGATCGACTTCAATCTTGGTAGAAAGATGCATTGTGGTATGAAGAATATACCATAAAAATTTGAAGTAATTCCTAAGAAACGTCAAATCGAGTCCCAACTACCTTAAAGAAAAAAGGTATACAAACAAACCACGAACTCTACTGCAATTGAAGCACAACATCCACACCGAAATGGCCGCCGTTTCCAGAGAGATATGTAGACGCGTAGCAATTAATTTCCGTTTTTGGTTAGAGGATTGCCAGCAGCGCGAGGGTCAACATTTGGACAACATAATCTTTGGCACTTAATTTTCCAAAACTGTCTACAAATTAACAAAAACAATTTTTTCTTACTTTTTTAAAAATTACATTTACAAATACCCCCTACCCTTTGTGGGCACCCTGTATACTGGACATCTTGTGGTAAATATACACGAAACGTATAAGAATATTTCTAGTAATCCTAAGTTTAGTTCGGTATTACTCTAGGTTTATACATAGAGTTTCCCTCAGGATTCCCATGGCGGGTGTGGCCTAATTTGCCAATATTTGTCCCGTCGACCAATAATATATATATAATTGTATATAAGAACTTTTTCCAGAGGTGGTAATAGGAAAAGTAGTTAGAAAAAATAATTTAACAAAAAGCATATTTCCCTAATGCTTACAATAAAAGTCAAAAGCAGCTTAATAATTAAAAAAGATATAGGTATTATACTGGTACCTAGTATTATTCAAAAATATGCATCCTTGAAAACGTACACTTATAAAACGTACCTGAAACCAAGCAAATTGTTTTAAATAGAGAAAACTGATTTCGTAACAATAAGACTGTGAAACCGTAAAAGTTCAATAAATTAAAATGGGACAAGAATGGCATGTAAAATGTTATATAATAATCAAGGGGGCATGGCTTCAAACTATAACTTTAAACAAAAAAATGTACGTATCTGAGCTTAGCATCATAGTGAGCAGTGATGAATATTATGGACTTTTGACCTATTTCGGAACCAGTGTGCGATGGTCGGAATTCTGATTAACGATCCTTAGTAATTAGTATCACCGCGATATACAGGGTGTAACAGAGTAAGTGTTAATACGTGAAACTGTAGATTCCTTATGAAAGAAGATTTTTCCTTTTACAACAATTTTCTGCAGGCTGTCGTTTTCGATATACCTACAGGATGTCAGTTTTGAAAAAAAAACGTTTTTCTTTAAACCACGAACTATTTTTATCAGATTTGGCACAGTGAAAACACTCATTAGGTGTCAACACTCAAATATGATAAAAATAGTTCGAGATTTAAAGAAAAACGATTTTTTTTTTCAAAAATTTGACATTCTGTATATCGAAAATGAAAGCCCGCAGAACATTTTTGTAAGAGGAAAAATCTTTTTCTTTTTTCACAAGGAATCTACAGTTTCACGTTGTAACACTTACTCTGTTACACCCTGTATATAACTCGTTCATCAAAGCCCGTATAACCTTCAAGTGTTACTTTATTTTATAGCCGGTAAATTCGAATATTCTATACTAATTTAGGACTGCTATTCTAACGAGAGATAATGAGCAGAGAAACTGTTAATTTATAACCTACCGTCAAGTATTAACCAACCTGTCTAATTCAAAGCGCATTTAGTTTATTCTCTCTTAACTCTGCTATCGGTCGCTGTTCCGTCTCGTGATAAACGGAATTCGACACAATGCTTCGAACCGTTTAATAGTATCACAGTCAGAAATACCTCGCAAATCCATAGCTACTCTCGGATTCTGCGAAACGGCACGGGGTATTTTTCGGCGAATCTAGGCTGCACGTGCGTTCGCAGTCTCGCACCATTCTCGAGAAGGGATAATTACCGACCGCATCGGAAGAAGCCATTTCCCACAATACTTATTGTAATAGATACCGCTATACTTAGAATAATAAATCAGCTTTGTAAAGGGAAGACAAGACGAATCTCTAATAGATGGCCGGTCGGATTAACTTAATAGCTGGCTTATCCAGGTACAAAGAATCGAACCGTCATTTGATGCAACATGACTCCTTTTATGGCCAGGGACGAGCAACGGCCCACTCGAAAAATACAGTGGGGGAAAAAGTATTTATACACCACGGTGAGGTACCGTTGAACTATGACTCACTTGCAAATAATTGAAATAAATTAATTTCTATTTGGCATCAAAATATAGCTTGTAGTGTCACCTTTCAAATTATATATATTTTATTGAAGAAAAAATATCGGGCTTCTGTCGGTAGCTGAGCCGCGTCAAAGGAGTTTCCAGCACGAGCGATCGTGTGCTTTTCCAGAATATGGGTCAAAGTACCTCAAAAAAATACTGTTATGGACATACCACAGCTGGTTATTTCAACTATTCCTAGGTGTTGCATACATATCGCGCGCGCGCGCGATGGCGAGAAAAATTCAGAATCAAATCTTAACCAATTTTCTGAGTCTGCATTGACAAAATGTCGCAAGATTCTATCCGCTGGAAGAAAATTTGATATGTTGTATACAGACTTTAATCTTCCGATTTCTGTAAATAGTCACGATTGTTACCATACGTCATGCTACAGAATGTTTACCGCAGTTAAAAATGCAAAACTGAAGGAACTAACTGTTAGTCGCTCATCTGGCGATATAGCTTTCCTCATTAAAGTGTCCTTCTTCTTAATTAGAAGAATAACTATTGATAGTAGTAATAATTTCGATAATCTTGGGGCTCTACATTTAATTCCTTTATCAAATTTACGTTACTGTATTGGTTTCTTTTCAAGGACCACTCTTTACACCACTTTTATCGCGGTTTTCTTTTTTTTTTCCTAGGATCAGAAGAAGACCTACTAGTGCTATCGAATCGTCGCGTACCGATGCCATGGTTGACTGAGAGACTGTCACAGGTTTGCCGCTACGTGTATGGTCGAACTTGAGCTCATATAAACTTGTCAGGCTTATAGCCCGTCAGATAGAGACAGATTATGGTGCCCCATTTTCGCATACATGCCTCGAAGAGGGTTGAAAAGTACTTCGATGCTGAGTAGAATAAAGCGAAATTTACGAATGGCCCCTGGGGATAACATATGGAAAATTCGATTTTTCTTAACAGAAATAAAAGGGTGTCTGTTGCCCATTTTCGCACGCATACCTTGTTCCCTAAATGATTAATTAATAGAACTTGGCTTCGGAAAACCAAAGGCATGAGTGTTGTAGGTATATGTACATCGTCAATAGCCCGAAAAAAATATTGGCATGAGTGCCGCGAATGGATAGGTACATTTGGGAGTCGTAGCTAATTACTAAGGATCGTTAATCAGAATTCCAATCAACGTCATAAATTTACTTGTGGTGACATTTCAAGCATTAAAGAGTTACCGGAAACACCAATAACACAGCAGGAAATTAATTTAATACAAAGTATTGAAGATATTTTATTAGATGCTATGAAAGAATATAATGGCATAGAATTTTTTCAAGATGAAACATTAGACTTTCAAGAATCATATAAAGATATTGACATGCAAATTATAGAAGACAATGATAAAATATGGACTGCAGATATAGATAAAAACTTACAAGTGTGCACAAAAGATTCTGAAGAATTATCTCATAATTATAAAGCAAAAGCTGTAGAATTCTGGAGAAGTGGAGTTACAAAAAATCTTGCATTAAGAACTGTACAAAATAGGTTCCGGAAAGTTCAATCGATAACCCAATTAAAACACTGGGCACATACGCTAAATAAAGGAGGAACTTATAGAGAAAAAATAGGAAGAATCTCTACATTTGTTTTGGAAAATTTAGAAAGTGCTATTGATGCCGGTCATATTATACATGACAGAGATTTGCAAAAATGGGCTTTACAGGCGCAAAAAGATATCGGAAACGAAGATTTACGTTTCAAAGCTTCACATCAGTGGGTACATAATTTTAAAAAAGCCCATAGAATTGTGAGAAGAAAAATAAATAAATTCATTACTAAAAAAACGCTTGAAGGTGCTGACTATTTACAAAGAAAAGCTGATGCTTTTGTAGCTGAAACTAAACAAGTAATTCAAGAGAAAGGTATAGAGAACGTTTTTAATTCAGATCAGAGTGGGTTTCAGTTAGAAATACATTCTAGACGGACTTTAGCAGTTGAAGGACAACAACAAATTCAATGTTTAGTACAGTCTGTTACTTCAACGACCCACAGTTACACCATTCAGCCAATGGTATCAGGTGATGGAAAGCTCATGTCACCACTTTTTATTGTACTGAAGGGAAGAAGTGGTGATTTGGACCATTAGTAGAAGAGAGTTTATTTAGACCTCCTAACGTTTATATTATGGCTTCTAAATCAGGAAAACTGACTTCAGGTATTAACAGCCGAATTTTACATTCGATACTACTTTGCATACATAATTAAAATTGCTTAAAATTTGACATATTTTCAGATCATTTTAAAACTTCGCTAAAAGATGTATATTTTCCAAATGTTGGAGCGTCAATCGTTTTGCTGGTTGATTCGTGGAGTGGACATTGCTCTGCTGTTGTACAGGAAGCAACTCCTCCAAATAAAGAAATCGCTTTCAAAATCATTCCGAAAGGTACAACTGGTAAAATACAGCCATTAGATGTATATGGCTTTAGAATATGGAAGAATTATGTTAGACATTTTTCTGATAATGTAATACTGATGAAGATTTAAATCTCCACTTATAAGAAACAACATCATCAAACTCCAATCTTTGGTTCACAATCAGTTATCTTCTCCACGATACATAAATTTATTCAAATATTCGTGGTTTAAAAGTGGCTATACTAATGAAAAACCAAATGTTTTCTCCAGGTTTTGGAGAGGACACTAATGTATACTGCGAAATAGAGGGCTGCTCTAATATTGCAATTGTTAGATGTTCATGGTGTAAAAAATCATTATGTCTTAAACATTTTTTTCATGATTATTATTACTATTCAAATTATAAAAATTGATAATTGTCAAATTATTGTACGATCCACATTGAAAATTTAAGAATATTAAATGTATTTATAGCAACGATAATAAATGATCATTTTTAATTCACCACTTAAATGACCGAATTAGCACGTAACAAAAAAAGACACGTCTAATGTTTTTTACTATACTACAACATATCGCAGAATGAAGAAAACAAGAATTTTTTTTATTAAAAATAAAATACATTTAATTTAGGGGTAGTTTGCCCTTTCGAGTTTTTTTTTAAACGCGAAATATGTCAACTTTAATTTCTTTTTTTATTTTAAATAGAATAATTATTATCCAGATTTAATAAATTTGGTAACATCTGTAGCGACAAAATTGTGGAAAAACTTATTTTTACCCCTGCAAAAAATTAGGGATACAACCCCCGAGTGTAAAAGTACTTCACATGTCATTGTCTTTCGATAAGGAATAATATTCAATTTGTTTCATTAAGAAATATTCAACATAGTTTTTGAGAAATTGTAGAAAATTGGTTTTAGGGGGTCAAGTTTAGGGGTGATTTTCACCCCTTAAATGGCCGAATTAGCTCGTACAAAAAAATACGTGTCTAATGATTTTTGATATACTACAATATATCGCAGAATGAAGAAAATAAGAATTTTTTTATTAAAAATAACACATTTAATTTAGGGGTAGTTTACCCTTTAGAGGGGAAGTTCTTTAAAAAACCCCAAAATATGTCAACTTTAATTTCTTTTTTTATTTATAATAGAATAGTTATTATCCAGATTTAATAAATTTGGTAACATCTGTTGCAAAAAAATTGTGGAAAAACTTATTTTTACCCCTGCGAAAAATGAGGGATGCAACCCCCGAGTGTAAAAGTACTTCACATGTCATCGTCTTTCGATAAGGAATAATATTCAATTTGTTTCATTAAGAAATTCAACGTAGTTTTTGAGAAATCGTAGGAAATTGGTTTTAGGGGGTCAAGTATAGAAGTGGTTTTCACCCCTTAAATGACCAAATTAGCACGTACAAAAAAATATGTGTCTAATGTTTTTTGATATACTACAACATATCGCAGAATGAAGAAAATCGGTGAGGTACACCTCGAATACTCTCCTTGTTAGTGCAAGAAACTGTGGTGGAAGATCGTCGATTGACCATGAAGGAGATTGCTGAGGCTTGTAAGATATCAGATGAATGGGTGCACAAAATTTTGCACGAGGATTTGGGTATGAGAATATTATCCACGAGCTGAGTGCCGCGTTAGTTGAAAAGCGCGTATGGCTTGAAATGTCGCGCGAGTGTCTTGAGCTATATAAAAAAAAACCCAGCTGAATTTTTGAGTCATTTAATAATAATTTGATAATAGTTTGATAACTGTCGATGAAACCTGGATCTAAAATTTCTTGGAGGAACAAAGTTGGGACAAATGCCGAAGGGGAAAACCGCTATAGACCGATATTTTTAGGTAGATAAAAAGAATTTTTTTCTGACGACTTGAGTTACGAGGAGACTGTTGAGAAATAAATTTTTTTATCTTGAACTATCGGTTTTTCCTAAAAAGGCCGGAAACTTTTAAAATGGCCCACGTATGTATGGAGCATTTGACAGCATGTGTCAAGGTACGCAAAATCCCCTTCCCTTTCCCCGCTTGGGGCGGAGAGTAACTTCAAAATTTTTAATGGAAACTCCCAGTTTTTATTGGAGATTCGGGTTTTACATTAAATACGAAATGAGTCTGCTAGTACTCGAGACACTGATGTGTAAACATCTAGTGAGCGAGATTTGATAGCTAAAATAAATCGGCTTATGACAGCTAAACAAAATAAATAAGTGAGTCGGAGTAGAGCCGATCGACGAGGAGTTACTCCAACTCACTTACTGTACATGGCGAACACCACTTCCATACAACATTTTTCTGCCAGATGTTTACACATCAATTAAAAGTTAGAATGACTAATTGATGTGTAAATATCTGGCAGAAAAATGTTGTATGGAAGTGGTGTTCGCCATGTACAGTAAGTGAGTTGGAGTAACTCGTCGTCGATCGGCTCTACTCCGACTCACTTGTTTATTTTTTTTAGCTATCATAAGCCGATTTATTTTAGCTATCAAATCTCGCTCACTAGATGTTTACACATCAGTGTCTCGCGTACTAGCAGACTCGTTTTGTGTTTTTTTACCCATTTCTGTGAAAATAAGGAATATTTATTCATTAAATCAATTGTATAATATATATGTGACTTGGACTATAAAAAGGGGGAATTGTGCCAAAAAATCAATTTAGGTTTTTTTGGTCAAAAGTGTAGGAAATTCAATGCTCTTTCAGATGAAACCATCGCCGAAGTCAGGAAGTTGATATTTCATCCCTAAAAAGCCTTGTAAGTGGATTAAACTTATAGTAAGTGGATTAAACTTATAAAATTTCTGGAATTTGGGACACTTGTAGAAAATTTGACGCTCTTTCACGTGAGATCATCGCCGAATACGAATTATTGAATTTTACACCTCTAAGTCGTAGTTTAAGTGAGGAAACCTCGTACGTCAGCAAAAAATCAGTCTTTATTACAAGAAAATGAACAAACGATACTACCTACTAAGTACTTTAAACAGGTCAGTCATACTGTGGAGTTTTGCGAGGTCGGCCTCGTTTTTTAAATGGCGTAGGCGTTGGTTCTTCCACCAGTTTCTCTTCCTCGGTTTGCGGCAGTTCATTTTTGCGTGGTCGGCCTCGCTTCCTGGGATTGGACGCGGACGCAGGCGCGGCTGCAGGCATCGGCTTCAACTTCTCCTTCAGTTTTTGAGTCGGTGCCTTCTTCGTACGTATGCCGGCCTCAGGTGCCGTCTTCTTCTTAGGCTCAGTAGTCTCTTTCACTGTAGTAGTCGTCGTCTTTGGTCGCGGACTACAGGGCTCTGGCGCAACCAGGTCAGCCTTTGCTGGATCAGAGCACAGGCTACGGACCTTTTCAAAAAGGTACCACTGCCTCTCAATTGATAGCCCTTTCGGCTCAATTTGAGCGGGCCTCATCGATATGTCGGCCATAGATAGGAGGAGAGTAGTGTGCTCTGATTCACTATCAGCGAGATAGCGGAACTGAATGAAAATGAAATGGTGGTATTTCGAGATACCTGGCAGGCTCTTATACAGTTTTTTGAAGAAGCTTTCCCATTCATACCAGTTCACTGTCGCTCCATCAACCGGAACATTTCGACCATCAATTATCGACTCCCGTACAGCCCTCATAACATCGAGAAAGCAATCAATGTCTATCTTACCAAATAGCATCTTAAACTTGCCAAAGTAGCGGTCTGGGCTAAACCGAGTGTGGCCCGTCATTAGGAAGTTGAGGAGAATCCTATCTTGATAACCCATCTCGATTCGCCATGACAAGTACGCTAGCATGGTGTTGTTCTTGTTTTGTGTAGCACAGTTGTCCGCAAAGAGAACAAGAACACGTACCTCTTTCGACAAGTAGTTTTCGAAATAATGATGAAGTAGGCTTATGACAGTGCTAGGCCCCTTACCAACGCCTACTGCTTCGTCAATAAGGTACATGTGCTGTGTGCGCGCTAATTCATTAGTTACTCCAAAAACTGAGCACTTACGCGATGATTTGAAGTACGCAGAGGCAGGCTGTTGCGGACTACTCGGATATGCAACGTTCTGCGCGAAGTCAAACGCTAGTACAGCAATTTCTTTATCTGAGAAAAGGCCATTATAAGAAAGAGTCAGAAATTTATCGAGAAGTACGAGAGCAACAGCTTACGGTACAAACCTGTTCTTGCACACCAGGCCTGATAATACGATCGCTGTGTATTGGCGTCATTCAGATGGTTTAAGGCATTTGTCAGTTGCAGGTGTTGTTCTTCGGTGTTCGCTTTCATGCTTCGATAGATGATTAGCGAATTACTTTTGCAAGTATCACATAAGTCGTAGGCTGGGCGCATGGTTGTAATTGCAGGGCAGTATTGTTTCCAGATTCGTCGAAACGAACGATTATCGATGGTTAATGACTTATTTTCAGGTCCAACTGCTTTCAGATATATTCGGTAGATGGAGGACTTTTTTTCGTGGGAGAGTAATTTCATTACCTTCCAATTTTTTAAATTCGGCATTCTGCCTGGTAATGGTACCGCAAACTGTCGAGCATAATTACGGATGAATTCTACCACATGATTTATGGTGTCAGTTGACATTGCATCGGGGCGGTGCGCCTTGCCAGTAGAGCCATGGCGTCGTGGTTCAATACCGAATTCGAGGGAATGTTTCTGGAGGTTTTCAAACCGTTTCTTACCCATGTCGTGAATGAAGAGGTACATGGCCTTACAAATGTCAGCGCCAAAAAAAGAATACCGATTATGAAAGTAGTCTGCCTTCTGCGAAGTACCACGGTACCGTCGTCGATTTTTGTAAACTGATATCATATCAGAACGCTCCCGAAACGACTCAAGATGCGCCAACACAATGAGATCTTGCTCCGCCTTCGATAATTGCAGAAATGTGTTACGAACTTCTTGCACGATTTCCTGCGGTAGAACCTGATTGCATTTCATAGAGCAACAGGCCTGCGCATCAGGCGAAAACATCATGGCAATTTTGCTGTACTCGATCAGGTCTGCGTGTGAGTGTTCAATTTCGACGTCATGTTTAAGCGAAGCTGCCGCGGCAGATGTCTGTGGTATATCCCAATCTAATACCGAAGTTGTAGGTACAGCGGCAGAAGTGCACGGACTATCTCCGTAATGGGAATCATACATTGAAAAACAATCACGCGACGTCTCTTCATCCGTACTCAACAAATCATCATCATCATCACTATCAAGCGTCCTTGGAGCACCATAAAACTCCTCGAGATCGTTAAATGTATCATCTGGGTCCATTTCAAACGGCGCACACTTTCATCCAAATTAGAAACCGCTCAACAGAAAAATAATAACTATCATGTAAATTAGGCAAACGAAATCAGTTGTTTATAATTATTTGTAGCACGCGGCTATACGTGAAAAGTACGCGAGAAGACACAGTACGCGAAAAGACACGTCGAACGTCGTATTTAGTTCTCCTTCCAACAGTCTAAACGCCTCCCTCTTTGCTCCGTTCCTCGTCATTTTAATCCTACGAATATCGTCGGTAACCATGGTAAACACTACAGTAAACTCGTCGAAGAGAGGGGGAACCGACTTCGTACCGAAATACCGCAAGGCGCTAGAACGAAGCCGAGCACATCACGATAAACAACAAATAAAAGCACGTGGGGGTAGCGCTAACTTTAAACGCGTTTTCTGAGCGAAACGTGTTTTGGCACAATTCCCCCTTTTTATAGTCCAAGTCACATATGTATATATGTCATGGCAATATTTCGTAACCTCAAAATACTCTAAAAATACTCTAATAACATCGCACAGTACAGCATTTAATATTTACAGTACAATTCTGTAATAATAATACTTACTGGCAGCTTCAATCGGAGTGGATTAATTCACTGCTGTTGTATACCGAGCCGGTCCAGGTCGTCTGTAGATGGCGGGTCGTGGCCGTGGAGCGCTAAACCACTCTGCTTCAAAGGTGCGGAAACGGGTAACGAATAAACTGAACTCTGCACTCACTATAAGACTGATATGGATATATTCAAGTGATACAAGATGCGTTGATGACTGATACAATTAAGAGAAGGCAAGAGAAGAGGCCGGAAGCCTCCTGGCTTCGTCTTACATAGTTCGGAACGTAGGAACTTTTCGATCAACGGAGGGGATAGCGTGGGCGACGCTATCCACCCTGATTAGCTAATTAGAGGAGAGTGGTGGAACAGCCGATGACGCTGGGGCTGTCGGAGTCCGTGTCCGAAGGTCGAAAGTACCGTTGCTAACTACGCTTTCCCGAGCGCCGCACTCACGGATCAAGAATGTCGACCGCGAGGACCCGCCAGGCTACCTTGAACGGTTAATTGTTTCTCTCGTACCTGGATAAGCCGAGTACTGCATTACCGTATGTCCCGCACAGAACCGCACGCAGTTACAGGAACCTTGAAATTTTCTTTCGGCCGTGCTTGGTCGGTATTCGAGCAACTTTTACCGGTAGGTAGAAGTCGAGTCGGTATAGAGTCAGTAGAGTTGGTATCAATTCGGGAGATCGAAGCGTCTAACCTCGAAGTCGTGGATTTGTGAATTCTGGTGAGTAATTACCATTATTCATAATTCATAAATTCACGATTATATACATACGGTACGGTATCCTGTAAGAAACGCAACAAGCGACATTTACCGTCGGCAGTATTTGCCAACGGTGCACATACCTATAAGACTCAAACACCGTCGGCAAATACTGTCGAAGAAAAATGTCGCTTGTTGCCTTTCTTACGGGACGTGCGGTATATGGTATTATGGTATATGTGACAGCGTATAGAGAAAGGGACCTAAGGGTAAAAAAATCAATTTTCACTTTTTTTTTTTTGATGTGGACAACATCTGAGCATCGAATGAGACCGATCCCATGCCCCAAAAGTGCTCCCTCCCAGTGATATGCGCGTTTTATGAAATTGAAGTCGACGATTCTAAGCGCAAATAGAAAGGGACCTAACGGTAAAATTTATTTATTTTCATTTATTTATTTATTTTTTCCTTATGAACAATTTTAAAAAATAGAAAAATCAGTTTAGTCGACGGTTCTTGCGAATTGGTTCTTTAGAACTTGACGGTACCGGTCCTTTATTTTTTTTCGATTTCTTCTTAACGTCTGCTGCCTCCACTTCTTGAGGATTGTCCACTTCCACCGAATCTTCCTCTTCGTTTCTATTTCCAGAGACCAAAGGAAGAGGAGCAACCGAATCTTTTTTTGAATCGTCAAAACATAAACCCCGGATCTCTTTATACAAGTACCATTGACGCTTCATCGATAACCCTGGCGACGGAATTATAATTGGTTTGTCATCGAAACTGGTATTGTTACTCAGATGTATGTTTTCATTTATGCTGGCTGAATTCGCAAACAGTTTACATTGCACTGGTGACTGAGCAATAAATACAAAGTGATGATACTTCGATATTCCAATTAAAGTTTTATATTTAGTGGAGAAGTATTCGTCCCATTTTCTCCACTCAACAACAGGCTCACTTGAGTTTGGAAGTCGAATAGGTACAGGGGAACATTAAATCCATTACGAGATGATTTTCTAACACAATCAACTACATCCATGAAGCAGTCGACATTAGTTTGGGCATATTTTGATTTGAAAACTCCGAATAAACGATCAGGTGAAAACTTTGTATGTCCGCTTAACAAAAAGTTCAATTCAACTGACTCACATCTGGAAGTATCGACAAGGTGTTGTAAATATCGTATCATCGCATTGTTTTTATTTTGTGAAACACAGTTATCAGTGAATATCGCTAATTTTTTAGTTGAATGCACTTCTCGTAGGTAGTAATCAAGCATTGATATTACTGAATTCGGACCTTTTCCAATGGAATCGCTCTCGTCAATACAGAAGATGTGTTGAACATTTTGACGTTCGTTTGTAATTCCGAAAATTGCTGTTTTGCGACCTGATTTAAAGTATGCAGTTCCTATTTGCTGTGGACCCGACGGAAAGCTAACATTTTGAGCATAATCCATAGATATTACTAGATAATCCTCCTCTGGAATACCTGGATACATGGCATTTGGATCAGGCTTGACTAATGTTCTCAAGTCGTTATAGTACTCTCGCTGAGTGCTGGCAGATTGCAAATGATCAGAATACACCTTCAATGCTGCTTCTTTTTCAACTTCAGTAACGTTTACTGTATTAACAGCATCTTTTGCAAGATTTCGACACAATTCGCACAAATCGTATGCCGGCTTCATAGTGACGATGTAGGGACAATATTTCTTCCACACCGTTTGGAAAGTGCGAAGTTTTACGATTTTACCACCCGGTTCGATGCTGTTGGTGTATCTAGTGTAAACAGATGTCTTACTTTCAGTAGTTGGAAGTTTCAATAAACGATAATCACGATGATTTGGTTGACGTCCAGGTAAAGTGATAGCAACAGTTTCAGCAAAACGGCAGATAAATGAAACAATTTCTTTCTTTTCCAAAGTAGTTAAAGCATCTGTACGATTAATTTTATTCGTCATGCCATGTTCGCGTGGATAAACACCATTTTTGTCGTAATGTTCGATTAGATTTTTGTAGCGTTTAATTCCCATTGCATACAGGAAGAAGTACATATCACGGCATATCGGCAAACTTCGAAAATAATATATCTGATTGTACCGTTTCTTCATAGCTCGCGATCGATCACCAACTTTTGACCTGAGCATTGCATCGTCACGGTGAGCTGCCAGATGTGCGAGAATAATTAAATCTTTGGATTCCTTATCTAAATTCATCAAAGACGTACGAAAATCCACAGCCATCTTCTTAGGGATCACTTCATTGCATTGATTTGAACAACACGGAGGTATTTTTGAACCATACAGTCGAGCAACTACCTTTTCTTCGCGTAAATCAAGATCAGATTTATCAAGGTACATATTATCGGTATCATCTTCAGAGTCACTATCCGATAATTCTGAGAAGTGATCGTCATCATCCTCGTCATCAGGGAAGCGATAAAGTAAATCTACTTCTTCGAATTCGTCCACCATTTCATCCTAAAACAGTCAGTAAGAATGTTATTAGTTTTAAATTATTTTCGCGAATAACATAATAAGGTTATGTGAAAAAATTTTCGTACTAACAGAGTGATATTCACGATTTAAAAGAATTATAAATGTGTATTTATTATAATTCACAATTAATAATTTCAGAAAATAAACCTGGATTCGAAAAAACGCGAGCAAAATTGATATCAAACTCATGGAAACAGCGCGCTCGGTAGAAAACAGTAAAAACCAACTACACAAAACAAGAGGTAGGGACGACCTACGCGCGTTTTCAAGGTTGACCAACACGTTCCTGACGTCATGAGATGTGTCGCTTTCAAATGAGACCAATACCAACACGCTCAGTGATGGTACACCAAAGATACACGTATTTAAATCTTTAAAATGGCTCTCCTGAACAAATCCAGTTTTTACCCTTAGATCCCTTTCTATTTTGCGCATCACATATATAGATTATGTAGCCAGAGATACAAGAGTTAGCTGTTTACGGAGCGCGTGGGGAAGCTAGGAGAAAGTGACTAGGCTTGTGTGCGTCACCAATGCTAGCTGCGCTATTAGTAGGTTGTATAGCGATTTACTATATCGACATCATCGACAAGAAAATGTAATACCACCCTAGGCCGCAAGCCCTGAAGTAGCTGCGCACGAATCACTGCGCACTAATCACATCCGGCTTCACATTTCCGTCCCATTTCCCGAGGTTTACCCTCATACCTCCGAAATAGATGTTTACACATCAAAAATAAGAAACTTTTGACTGAAATATTTTTTTGTATCAGGCGTAGATCGCGCTCCAATTGATGGGGGAAACATAAAAATAGGACATCCTAAAAATTCATGGACTCGCGTAAATCAAGCACCCCAAAATGTGGGAGGCAAGGGGATTCACGTAAATCAAGCACCCCAAAGGGAACAGAATTCACTACGTCCACGTCGTTGTTCCTAGATAATGCTCAAAATGAATCTAGTATTCTAATGGAAAATGAAGTGTGGCCACAATGATAAGGGCCCCCATCTATCCAGTAGGGAAATCATGGAGTATAACCATGAAATTTAATTTTAGGCGTTCGTATTCTCACTCTCCCCCATTGATTGGAGCGTCATCTACCCCTGATATAAAAAAATGTTTTAGATAAAAGTTTCTTATCTTTTAACGCAAAACCCGAATCTGCAACAAAAATTGGGTATTTCCATTAAAAATTTTGAAGTTACCCCGGCGGTGGAGGGAGAAGAGGGTCGAGTTTGGTATGGCTGGATAGAACTTTTAAAAATATTGAACCCGTGTTTTTTGTTTTTCGTTTCGAAGTTTTTTTTCCATCAATTCTTAGGATTTCGTATATTTATGTTTCCTCCATTGATTGGAGCGCCATCTACCCCTGATACAAAAAAATATTTCAGACCAAAGTTTCTTATTTTTTAATGTAAAACCCGAATCTGCAATAAAAATTGGGGGTTTCCACTTAAAATTTTGCAGTTACCTCTCGCCCCTAGCGGGTGGGAGGAGGGGGGGGGGGGGGGGTCGAGTTTGATATGGCTGGATAGAACTCTTAAAAATATTGAACCCATTTTTTTGTTTTTCTATGCGACGCATATTTTTCAAAATATTCGGCCGTTCTAGGACTTTTTTTACACCCTGTATAATAAAACTACAGATTCCGTTGTATACTTTACATTCGGACATACTGCATTTTTATCGTTACCGATGCATTCACAAAATTCGTATGGCTCTATCCAACGAAATCAACAGATACTGCAAAAATTATCAATCGCCTAAAGAAGCAATCTGCAATTTCGGAAATTCCCGCAGAATGATTACACCGCCCAACAAAATCGTAAAAAATGTTTGTTGCCAAGTATTTTTAAACGAATTTAGGGTAATTCAGGTCTGCTGAATTAAAAAATAAAAGTAGTTTTTCCAAATTGGCTCGTTTTTTTAGATGGTAGATAGCATCAATTTTTGAGAAATTTATCCATAACGGGTGCTTTTTATAAGAGGATATATGCGAAAACTAGTTTTCTCGACAATTCTAGTCTTGCTTACTTGCTTCTGCGCGTGCATGTGACCGGCTCACGAATCTCTTAAGGGGGGGGGGGGGGGGGGGGGGTATAGTTTGTAAACTATTTTTTTTTCATTTTTTTTTAAATTTCATTTGATGAATGTACAGCATCTGAAGAATGTTGTACTAAATTTTTAGAGCATTTGGAGCAAAACTTAGGAAGATATAGCGATTGAAATCAACGACTCTTGGTGCGAATGGCAGAAAGCTGCAGCAGCAAATGAATTAGGACATTCAAACACAGTTATACTGCACTTCCTAGTGATGTTCTCAGTGCTATCAAACCTATCTACGAGGACTTAAGCAAAGATGCTCTTCTGCAGCGATGTCTCGGCGGATTTACCCAGAATAACAATGAAAGTTTGAACCAACTAATCTGGAAAATTTCGCCGAAATTACTGAGTGGTACCGTGGTTTTGGTCGAAATTGCAGCGAATGTAGCAACTTGTACATTTAATGAAGGATGTTTTGCTCTGCTAATTATGATGGAAGAGATGCAAATCAAATCTGGACCAAGCGCTCACGCATGGGCGCGCTCAGTTGACAACTTACGCATAAGCCGAGCGGATGAAGAAGCTGAAAAGGAAACCAAAGAAGGTCGAGTTCGCCGAAGACAAGAGCAAAAAGATGCCTTGGACATCCTACATGAAAGTGCTTCACTCTACGGACCTGGCATCGACGATTCGATGTAAGTATACAGCGAGAAAATGAGAAAAATTCTGATTTTCTACTGTTTGAAACTTTAAATCGATTTTCCCACACTTCACGTTTTCAAAGCCGGTGGAGGCTGTCATTTCATATCCACTGTACCGATCCTCTCCAAAATTTGTACATTACTTCTCTGTATAGTTCATGAGGTAACCCTGTCGAGTTTTTTAAAAATTTGTTGTTACTTTTTGTTTTACAATAACAATTTGACCGATTTTTAAGCGAAAATCGCGTTTTTCGCTTTCTAGTGTTACCAAAACTTGACAAATCAGTAAAAAAAGAAAAAACTTGACAGGGTTACCTGGGGTAACTCATAAAGTAACAAAAACAATTTGATTTTCTGATTTCAGATGATCGAGTACCGAGAAACGACCGTCACCGCAAAATATGTTTTTTTCGAGACGTCTCCGGAGATTCGCTATCAACGGCTTAGTTTTCTTTATTTTTCACTGAAAATTTCACAAAATGTTCATTAAATTATATACTACAATACTGTCATTAGCTAATTTAAAATACATTACTTACATCTTTTTAAAAAATCATTAAAAAAGGCTCTTTTCTTAACTCAATTAACGAACCCCCCCCCCCCCCCTTAAATAAAGTTGGATCACCGATCAGTTAAAGCTGTCGTGTCCCACTTTACGGAACTAATAAATGCGCCATGGTGCATGGTAGGCAATATTGATTGGTCAGTGGCTGTTAAATAGCCAATCATAACACAGGGTCTTGGAGGGGTTTAAATTTTCGATCGATATACCGTATGTCCAACGGCAAACCGATCGAGTGCCGAAACCTTGAAATTTGACTTTGGCAGTGCTTAGACGGTGCTCCAGTTATTTGGCTTTAGAACAGTGCGTTGCGTAATAGGGAAAAGTGTCAAACGTCTGATTTCGCGATAACTGTCTCCCGAATGGGAGATAGAAGCATCTAACCTCGAAATTGTGAATTTGTGAATAATTTTTTCACGGAAAAGTATGCAGTGCATTGACCAAAACTTCTAGCATGTCGTGTTACCTTTGTAATGTCAAAATATCTAACAAGGGGACCCTTCGAAAGTCGGAGCACCGATTGTAATTAATTTTTTTTTATAAATAAAGGGAAGTCCCCTGAGTAACGCTCATACTTTACTTTTGTCCAATGCGCCTTTGTTTATTTAAAAAAAAAAGAAATTGTTTTGACGCGTAAAGTGTGTACTGTAATGTAATACTCGGTATCCAAGATAACGGCGTGGCGCATTCGGCTAAGGCATAGACTTACCACGCGGGCGTCCCGCGTTCGATTCCCGTGCATGCACTATCTTTTTTTTTGCCAATTTCGAACTTTTTCACTTTTTTTATTATTCAAACTATTGCTACTAATCTTTAGAAAAAGCATTTTCATTTATTCGTAACAAGTGAAATTTTAAATTTAATTGGTATACTTATCGCTAATTCCATCGGACGATTCCGATGGTGATTCTGGGGCCGACATCTTACATACTTTAGGATGATAAATATCATATAAATACTTAAAACACAAAATCTCTTTACACCAAGCACATTTCATAAACGTTACAAAACCGCAGTTACATTTTTGTTTCAAATTGTTTCAAACGTCACGAGTGAATTACCACCAAATTTAATGAATGTTTCGTAGGAAAATGAGTAATTAGCACTTACCCGGCATTGACGTCATTTAATGTGAAGCATAGAAATTGTTACCAAAATTTCACTAATTGCCTTCGAATGACACTTACCTGGTGTTGACGTCACGAGTGAATTACCACCAAATTTAATGAATGTTTCGTAGGAAAATGAGTAATTTGCACTTACCCGGCATTGACGTCATTTAATGTGAAGCATAGAAATTGTTACCAAAATTTCACTAATTGCCTTCGAATGACACTTACCTGGTGTTGACGTCACGAGTGAATTACCACCAAATTTAATGAATATTTCGTAGGAAAATGAGTAATTTGCACTTACCCGGCATTGACGTCATTTAATGTGAAGCATAGAAATTGTCACCAAAACTTCACTAATTTGCCTTCGAATGATTAGTAACAATCGTTCAAAATATAGTTTTAAATGCAAAAAAATTTTTTATTCACGTTACCTAGATTTATTTTACTTCTAAAGATTAGTAGCAATAGTTTGAATAATAAAAAAAGTGAAAAAGTTCGAAATTGGCAAAAAAAAAAAGAGTGCATGCACGGGAATCGAACGCGGGACGCCCGCGTGGCAAGTCTATGCCTTAGCCGACTGCGCCACGCCGTTATCTTGGATACCGAGTATTACATTACAGTACACACTTTACGCGTCAAAACAATTTCTTTTTTTTTAAATAAACAAAGGCGCACTGGACAAAAGTAAAGTATGAGCGTTACTCAGGGGACTTCCCTTTATTTATAAAAAAAAATTCATTACAATCGGTGCTCCGACTTTCGAAGGGTCCCCTTGTAAGATGAATGACTTATCTCCACGCCCAATTTCTCAAGGTATAAATTTTGGATTATCAGTGTTACATGCCTGTATAAGATTTTTCGAATGTCTTTTACACGTGGCCTACAAGCTTGAAATCAAAAGTTGGAAGGTAACAAAAGAGAAGAAGGCCGCATATGCTGAAAGAAAAAAGAACATTCAGGAAGAGTTTAGAAGTAAAATGGGACTGCTTGTAGATACGATATACAAAACAAGGAGCTGGTTCGACTAACAATGGTAACACTGCTAGAAGATTCTTTGCAAACCCAACATTATCTTCAGAAATTACGGGTGTGGATGAGACTCTAGTTCAGCGGTATGGTGTCATTTTACACGTACTTAATAGTGGATATTCTATTTCTATAGAGAAATTCGAAGAATATTGCAAGGCCACTGCTGAATTATATGTATCCTTGTATAACTGGTACTATATAACGCCTTCTGTACATAACATTTGTATTCATGGAGCCGTCATCATAAAAGGCCCTATTGCTCATCGGTGAATTATCAGAGGAGGCACAGGAGTCGAAAAATAAGGATATACGGAAATATCGAGACAGCCATACACAAAAAATCAACCCTACTAAAATCAATAAAGATTTATTTAATAGACTTTTACTGAGTTCCGATCCCCTTCAGTCAGCAAAGATATCTTGTAAAAAAGTTGACAAGAATATGCTTTCTTTGCTTGACCTGACAGATGAAGAGAAATAAGAGCTTGTGAGGAAGACTATGACGAGGACTCGGATGAAGAGTATGACGACGATGAAAATAAAGACAACGAATATAATCATTCAGATTAGCCATAGCCATTTTACTTTTATATAATAAAACTAGCAGTTCCGGCGAACTTCGTTTCGCCTGCAGCGCACGTGTTTGTTCTGCTAGCTCAATGGTATGCAACCGCGCAACTGATGATGCACACAGAGCCATCTACTGGCATTGTATAGCATGTATAGCGTTGTAATTTCTGTCATGTATCAGAGATGGCGTTGTATACGGATTGAAGCTCCCATACAAAATGTATGGGAAAATTGTTAAATTTTTTTCGAACACCCTAATCATAGCGGTATGAAATATACTTTACCACCTACCCTCATACCTACCGAATATGCATAAAAAATTTCATAAAAAATCGGTCGAGCCGTTTCGTAGGAGTTCGAACACGAAATTTGGACACGAGATTTTTATATATACAGTGTGTCCGTAAAGTCCCGCAACTTGCAGTTATTTCGAGAACGGAATATTTTTTCAAAAAACGCCCTGACACGTCAACTTTTTTATTTTCCTAGCAATGTTTCAGCCTAGGTAGTTTTTCCAAAACTTGCCGCATGAAGGCGCCACGATCGATGTTATTTTTTTCTTAAATTGCAACACCTATTTTTTATTGCATTTTTGGGTAGCCACTGTTGTCCTGAGTACAGCGGTGTGCCACGTGTGGGGGGTTACATAAGAAAATTTTTGAGAAAATGCAGGTTTATTATGACGAAGTAGGTTTTCATGCAAACTTGAATCGCTGCGACCGCTGTAAAAGAAGGGGGAGGACCACCTCTGCTTATTTGGAGGAGCACGAATGCGCCGTTGGCTTTCATAAGGATTCAGTGCCTTATTGCGGTTTTGACTCGCATTGTTTTCTCAACTCTCAATGAGATTGGACTGCCTAATACCTGCTCTCTCGTACTTATTGCGCTTTTTGCTTTCTGCTTTGTTCAGCTTATCGCTTTTTTTTCGAGTTTCATTGAAACTCGGTAAATCAGTCTTTTTGAAGACTCTCTGGTAGTCTTGTACTTTGTCAAACCTTTCGATATGGCTAATTTTCTCAGCGAGACTGATCGGATTCAGATTCTAATGATGGTCGGTTACGGTTATCGAAGAAGAACCTACGACCAAGTTTGCACATTGTTTAATGAAACGCATCCTGATAGGCTAATATCAAAATCTACAGTAGGCAGGCTACTGCAAAAATTTGAGGCTTCTGGTCATGTGAAAGACTTGCCAAGATCAGGCCGACCATCTTTGTCCGAGGATGATCAGCTGAACGTCTTACTGGCAGTTCAGGATAGCCCTCAGTCGTCATGTCGTCAAACGGGCAGGGATCTGCGCATAAGTAAAACGTCAGTGCATAAGGTTCTCCGTAAAAACAAATTTCACCCTTACAAGGTAAAATTAGTTCAGGAGTTGTCAGACGACGACTTCGATCGGCGAATTGAATTTTGCGAAATAATGCAAGTACTTTGTAATAATCCACATACGAATTTTGCTGGCAACATTCTTTTTTCTGACGAGGCCTCTTTTACATTGAATGGCACGGTAAACCGACACAACTGTCGATATTGGTCGGATCAAAATCCTCACTGGGTGGAGGAAGCACATACCCAACATCCAGAAAAAGTCAATGTTTGGGCGGGCATTGTAAGAAATACAATTATAGGGCCGTTTTTTATTGAGGGTAATCTGACTGGACAACGTTATCTTGAACTATTGCAAAATGAGGTAGTCCCTGCTCTCGTTCAAAGATTTCCAGCGCCACAGCCGGGTGGAATTGATCCTCAGATCTGGTTCCAGCAAGACGGGGCACCACCGCACTATGCGTTCCTAGTGAGAGATTATTTAAATCAGCTGTTCCCCAATCGCTGGATAGGTCGAAGGGGTCAAATCGAATGGCCAGCGCGATCACCCGATTTGACCCCTTTAGACTTTTTTTTATGGGGACATCTTAAAAGCCGCGTTTATGTAAACAGGTCTCAAAATTTGTAAGACCTGAGACATCGCATTCGAGTCGAGATCCAGATGATCACTCCAGCGGTACTAGCGAACGCACAGCGCTCGTTTGTGGAGAGAATGGCCCACTGCCAAGCAGTTCACGGTGAACACTTCGAGCAACTGCTCTAATTGGTTACTCTTATCAACTTTTCTTTATTACTTTTTTCTTTCAGCGGTCGCAGCGAGTCAAGTTTGCCAAAATACGAAAACCTACTTCGTCATAATAAACCTGCATTTTCTCAAAAATTTTCTCATGTAACCCCCCACACGTGGCACACCGCTGTACTCAGGATAACAGTGGTTACCCAAAAATGCAATAAAAAATAGGTGTTGTAATTTAATAAAAAATATGACGTAGCGTTTCGGTGAGGGCCCTCGGTGCCCTCCGCTACGCCACTATTAAGCGGCTACGATGCCGCGCGCGCGACGATGGAACGATGGGCGCCAGGCGGTTCACGATCCCGCCACTCAGGGAGACGAACGCGGTCCCTGAAAACGGACGAGAACCGGGAGATCGGAAACGGTTCGATCTCCGTCGGGCTCGGCTACCTCTAGCGTATGGTAGAGGGGCGGTTCGAGGTGCGCGGGCTGGGACCCGGGAGGACGGCTTCGCGGACGGGTTCGCGAAAAAGAATCTCGACTTCGTACCAAAAAAAAGAACGTTTATTTACCGGGGGACTCAACGATGGTCCCCGATCGACGCCCGCGAGCGTTAACCAAACGGAACACCAAAACGGTGCCGCACAATCCCGCGGACACCGCTCGATTCGCCGACGGATGAAACGAAGCGCTCGCGCGAAGGCGCTAACAAAAACGTGCGCTCTCGGACGGCGAGCTATGGCGCGGAGGCGCTAACAAAGCGATAACGGCGCGGGGGTGAGTCGGAGAGCGGTTACATAAACGGGAGAGCGTACCGGGGCTGCCGCGATCGTTCTCGGCTGGGCGCGTCCCGGCTCCCTGGGCTTCCGGGCTGCCAATCGGATGACCCTCTCGTCTCCTTCCTTAGCCTCCGGGGAGGGCTCGATCCCTCTCGCGTAGGGGATATCCCCGATGGAGCTCGCCGTATCTCCTCCTCGTCTCGATCCTCTCGGAGTTGCGGTGGCAGATGACACGACACTTCGCGACTCTCGATTCGTTCTGCTTTCGTATCTCGCTCGCTTTTCTCGCTCGGACACTCTCACTGGTCGTGCGTTACCGAACGCAGGCGAAATCAGACTAACTGGCCCGGTACGGTACCGGAACTCGCGCTCTACCCGGGACCGTCCGGATTCGCGTCTTTGCCGCGATCGCGCTCGCGACGTTTCGCACGGCCCTTTCGATGGCCGATTCGCACGCGTTATCTCGAAGGGGCCGATTGCACCCTTTTTGTGTGACGCGGAGCGATTCTCCACGTCACAAAAAATAACATCGATCATCGTGCCTTCATGCGGCAAGTTTTGGAAAAACTACCTAGGCCAAAACATTGCTAGGAAAATAAAAAAGTTGACGTGTCAGGGCATTTTTTGAAAAAATATTCCGTTCTCGAAATAACTGCAAGTTGCGGGACTTTACGGACACACTGTATATAAGATAATAAAGCATTAATACATTACATAAGTACATTTTTTTCTTCTTTTGCTTTATTGTATTTTTAGTTTTTAGCATTGTAAATAAATATAGATTATTTTTATTGTTATTATTATTAATAATTCGTTGAAAATGAAAGAAACATTCATTTAAATTTAACCTCTTAAGGTCCACATTTAGAACGCAATTGAAAAAAATGAAAAAAAAAAGAAATAAGGCAAAGGAAACAAAAAATTGAAAAAAAGTTGTACATGAAATAGTTAATTAATTAATTAATTAATAGTTAATTAAATAATTAATTAACATTTGTGCTATTTGGGCATGTTCCTGGCTAGGAACAATGGTGCATTGATGAATAAATTTCAAGTAATTACTTTGGGAAGCAGTTTTTAAGGCAAAACGAGAACGTTCCTAAATAGGAACACAGGCCCTTAAGAGGTTAAAGTCACCTCCCCCACCCCTTCCCAAATAAATTGAACTGTAAGATAATAATTTGTATTAAAAGTAGCTGTCTAAAATCATTTCATCGACGAAAATAAAAATTGTAAAAAAAACATAGTTAACGGTATTTTTTAACATAGTTTACCCCCTAAAGAGGTGGTTATTGAAAAGTATAGTCTTCATTCATTAGATATATTTATTCTAGAGATTTATTCTATAGTAGATAGTGACATATACTTAGTGTAAATTTTCATAACATTTGCATAGCCGGTTCAAGCGTGATTAGTTTTGATCATGTTTTCGGCGATTTTGAACACTGTGCGCCGTAGCGCGCTGCTCGAGTACAAAGTGGGAAGGCGATCTTTCCACTTTAGCGGCATCGCTACGGCCGCCTCACAGTGGGCCAAAACGCCGAAAACCTGGACAAAAGTCGGGAAAAAAAGTTTCTCGTTGGAGATTTTTCTGCATCACGTTGGCTACAGGGACCCTTGAAGTATGTGTATTCATAGGAATTAGGTCCTATTGCTTATATATTCTCGGGAAATTCAGTCGGAAGATAACCTTTGTCTAAGTCGCGAGTCTTGTGTACGTGGCACGAAAATAAACCCGAGTATTATAATAGATGGTGAAGGAGCAAAACACGCCGGATTTAAGTGAAACAAAATGGAACCTACTCGTGAAAGTAAGTAGAAAATAATACGATTAGTTCAGGTGTTATGTTATGGAGGGGAAAAATTCTGGAAAGCAACTAGTGCATTCAATTGTGAAAGATGAAAATTGGAAGAGATTTGGATTCTCCGATGGGTAAGTATAAAAACCCCACCGAACCCCGCCGCAAAACCTGATGGACATTGTAGATGAGTGTTTTTACCAATAAAAAAAATTAGCTGCATCTAGCTGCCCTTTTACATTTTATGAATTTTTTTCGAATTTAACTGCGGGAAAAAGTCTCTCCTATGTATACTTATGTGCAGTAAAATTGAGTAACTGCCCTGAATTCGGGTATCCGGAGGTTTTCGGAGTCGCTGATTATGAATCCGAGCCCAGAATTGCAAAATTCCTAGATGGAGCCGCAATACGGCGCATGCGCGGATCAAATCTTGACGTACAATCGAATATTTGCCTTGAATTGGAGTACCCGGGGGTTTTCGGGGTCGCTGATTACGAATCCAAGCCCAGAATTGCCAAGTTCCTAGATAACGCCACAATACGGCGCATGCGCGGATCAAATCTTTACGTAAAGCTGAGTAATTGCCCTGAATTCGGGTACGGGGGTTTTTAGGGGCCGCTGATTACGAATTTGTTATTAAATTTACAGAATTTGAAAATGGCGGATCGAACATGGCGACTGCAGTTATGAAAATAATTTTGAAAATTATATATATATATATACAGGGTGATTTTTTTAACTTGAGACAACTCAATATGTCGAAAAATACGTATTGCACGACAAAATATCCTGAGTAAAAAGTGAATGTTGCTGAAGGGGACATCATTTAGTGCTAGCGCTAGCCACCCCCTACCCCTCCTTAAGGGTGAAAGGGCGGAGGGGGGGGGGGGGGGGGGTAACTTTGGAAAGTTAAATGGGACGACCCGATTTTTTTCACAGATTTCGATAGTACATAAAAAAATGAATAACTTTTATTTGAAACATTTTGTTGGATTCCCGCCCGTTGATGCTCTATTCGACAATGGCACATTACGCCGCACAGTGCGGCGACCAATGGAAAAACCCCAAAAAATGAAGTTGTACAAAAGCGGTTTTAAAATACACGTAGGTCAAAAGAAAGAACAAGAAACTAAAGCTTGTTTATGAAAAATTCCACCGGCACCTGTGCAGCACCGCTCCGAATATCAGCTTGTTTGCGCAGTCTACGTGACGCACAGAGTAGGTTTGCGACGTGGAGATTTCGATTTCATGCAAAATGTGAATTTGCCCTAAAAACATCGGTTTTTTGGCGTCGATCTTGTTCACTAGGGTTAATACTATGTTTTCGACCTATTACTTGTTACTCTTATCGGTTGTTATTGTTTTAATCGCTCTTTTGAGTGAGGTCCCATTTTACTCTAACTCTGTGAAAGTTGTTTATCTTCAGAAGATTTTTCTAACAAGTGTCGCGTGGTGTCGAGCAAATTGTTATTGTAACGCGTACGGAGTATAATATCCTTTATTAGCCTATGTAAAATTTAGCTGCCAGTACCTGCCACCTTTTGATATACAGCAGTTTTTATTGCTGTTATATAGAATCTAGGCTGCTAATGAGTTCGCAGTCCTTTCCGTTTCCATTTCTCGCAATACCCATTCAAATAAATAACGCTATACTTAGAACATTAAATTAGCCTAGACCTATCGGGAAAATCTAACATCCTTATCAGATATAGAAGATCGCTTTACCACTCGATATCGTCTAAGCCCTTCTTTAGTGTCAGGGACGAGCAACGGTATCCTTGCTCATTAAGCACGGGCCTCGGAAAATACCCAACGTCATCCATTGTTCTAATGTCATTCTCTCCTAGCCAATCAGAGCACACCGCATCAGCTCGCACTACCCCTTCATAAACTAATTGCCGTTATAGTTTAGCTATATAAGACGAAATCAACTGCGTTTCAATCAATGTACGAGTACTATCAACCATTAAAGTGTCGTGCTCCACATCTCAACCATACTCGCAGTCGCCAGGCAATCAAGGTATTATCACCGAGTCAAGTCAAGATATCGCAGAAAGTATATATAGTTCATTCAGGTACAACTTTTTTAATTCGCAAGACGGCACGGTAACTCTCAATCGCTAATCGTGGCAGTTCGGGAATTATATAGACCGAACACACACAGAATGTGCACGAATCGGGAACTGTTCGAAACGTGGTTGTCTGTCTCGAACGACCGATCGTCTGTTGTTTCGCCCTTCATAAAATCCAGTTTTTATCTCAAAAATAGTTTGGAGGAAAGTGAAGAGGACGATTTAAAAAAACCACGTTAAAACAACATGTTCAAATATTTACAAAAGATGGCAAAAGTGCAGAAGAACTCGCGACTTTTTTTTAGAGAAAAATAAAGATTAGCTTGATTCTTTGCATACTCTTCCTGAAAAAATAACTTCCCTCAAGAGTACACCGACCACCACAGATTTGAACAAAGGTGGGAGACCAAAAAAACCCTTTGAAGAATGCGACCAGAAAACAAAGAGAGAAAGAGTGGAAGCTTTGGTCACAACAAGATCCCATGAAGAACTTAGCTTTGCCGCAGAATTATCCGGACCAAGTTTGTCAAATGTTAATGATGCTAAGTGTTTGTCGCTAGCTGACGCTTTATCATTGTATCTAGACCTTGACCTAACTGAGCGAAAATATGAAGTTTTGAGAAGTACAGTAAATGCATTACACGAGAATTGTTTTCCTAGTCTGTATGCTATTCGACAGGCGAAAAAGCAGGCGTTGCCGAAATCGAACGTAACTGAAACATCTGCGGAAGTAGATTTACAAGACGTCATGGAGAAAACTGTTCATAGCATATCACAATCTGTAACAGTAGGGAAAGATACAAAAGGTAAACTAGTGTGTAAATGGGGCTTTGATGATAGTGGTAGTCACAGTATCTACAACCAAAAATTTGAAAATTCCAAAAATACAGATGAATACTTGTTTTTAATTGCCTTTGTTTCTCTCAGATTAATTGACATAAATTCAGGCGAGTGTCTGTGGAATAATGAAACTCCTGAATCTGTCTTATTTTGTAGGCCTATTAAGTTTTTCTTTTGTAAAGAATGTCCTGAACTTGTTCGACAAGAAGAGACTTCTATGCAGGATAAAATAAAAAGCCTCTTGAAGATTGTACAGAGAGTGTATCTGGCTATAGCCTCAAAGTATGTTTTGAATTTCTCCTAACCATGGTAGATGGAAGTGTTTGTAACATTTTGTCAGAAACAAACTCTGCTTCAAAATGCTATATATGTGGTGCGTTACCTAGCTAAATGAACACCGTTCAATGTTATGAGAAGGCTGTAACTGAGGAAAATTACCGTTTTGGACTATCAACGTTACATCTTTGGATAAGGTCGTTTGAATGTCTCTTACATATTGCGTACAGGCTGCGTTTTAAAAAATGGCGAGTTCAAGGAGATGAAAATAAAACTTTATTTGATGTCGAGAAAAAACGAATTCAGTCTGAATTCAAATCAAGAATGGGTTTAAATGTTGACCAGCCGAAGCCAGGGTTTGGGTCATCAAATGACGGCAATACCGCGCTGAGGTTTTTGCTAACTCTAAACTAAGCTCCGAAATTACAGGGATCAATGAGACTTTGATTCAACAGTTGTATGTTATCTTACGTGTTATTGCAAGTGGTTCAGCTGTTGATTTGGAATCATTTAAATTACTCCTTCGTGAAACCAAAGACCTGTATATACAACATTATTCTTGGTATTACATGCCAAGTACTTTACATAAACTCTTCTTTCACGCAGTTGAAATCATAAAATATTTTGAAATACCAATTGGACAGTTATCTGAAGAAGCTCTCGAAGCTACGCACAAAATTTTTCGACGCACTAGATTAAGTCATGCTCGAAAGTCCTCGAGAATAAACAATTGTAAAGACGTTATAAACAACTTATTGCTGATGTCTGACCCGTGTATTTCCGTAAACAGGAAAATTGTACGCAGACGAACAAGAGTGTTCGATGATGATGTAGAAAGATACCTTCTTTGTAAAGAAAATTGTGATTAATGCGATTGCTAAGTCAGAAAATGTACTGTAAATGTTTGTAAAAATTAATTTTTAGTTAATTTTAAGTACATATCTTGAGTAGAAATGTAATATTTAGTTCTAGAAAATATTCTTTTAGTTGAGTGTCACATCGGTTATTACGCAACCTGAAAAGACTGAATAATGTGATATTATTTTACTTATTTGACGAAATATTGTTTACAATATACAATTATATGAAAATTAAAAAAAAATCTATCACTAAAACGTCATTCTACTTCAGTTTTGAGTTTTTTCCCTGTTTCCCATTGACTCGCCGCACTGTGCGCCGGTGCGTACAGTAACATTCACTAATGCCTTTTTTCCGGCTTGAAGTTAGGTTTTCGAAAAAGCGATAGATTTCTACAAAAATTTCATGACTGTCAGCTAAAACAGTTGACAATTCATACCATAGAAAGTTATCGCTCTTTCGGAAACCTAACTTACAGCCGGAAAGAAGGCATTAGTGAATGTTATTGTACGACTTGTCCCAACTTATTGAGCGCGACAAATTCTTTGCGTGATCCCTGCTAAAGGAGTTGTAACAGCAAGTGTAACTTTTTGTGCAATAGCTGCGTAATAATGGATTATTTACCGTTAGAGGAGAAAATAGAGATCATTTTAATTTATGGAGAGGCTGGAAGAAATGTAGCCGGTGCGGTTGCACTTTATGCAGAATGTTTCCAAGAAAGGGTACGCTCACGTGCTACTATTTATCGTGTTGTACGCTAATTTACTACTGAGGGAAGTGTCAAGCCTAAAAAAAGAATTCATACCGCTACTGTTACGCGTGGGAATAATGAAATTAATGTATTAGCTGCCATAGCTTATAATCCAAAAACAAGCATCAGGCAAATCGCCGAAGACTCAAATATGTACTTCTCCAGTGTTCGGACCATCCTGAAACGATACAAGTACCACCCCTACCATATCTCCTTGCATCACGAACTGCATGGGGAGGACCTTCATAATCGAGTGGTATTTTGCAATTGGGCGCTTGCACAGCTGCAAAGGGATCCGCAGTTCTTCGATCGCGTATTGTTCTCCGATGAGTCCAGTTTGACAAACTATGGTGCCGTCAATCGCCATAACATGCATTACTGGAGTGTCGAAAACCCGCACTGGATACGTGAAGTCGAACATCAGCGTCCCTGGTCTCTAAACGTTTGGTGCGGAATCATAGGCGACAAACTAATCGGCCCCATATTTATTGGAGGAACATTAAATGGAGCAAGATACCGTCGGTTATTGGAAGAGGAGCTGCCTGTTATGCTAGAAGAAGTACCCCTCGCGGTGCGGCAGAACATGTGGTTTCAACACGATGGATGTCCGGCCCATTATTCAGCAATAGCCCGTGAAGAATTAGATCGCGTTTATCCTAATAGGTGGATTGGTAGACGGGGTCCGGTAAGTTGGCCTGCCAGATCACCAGACCTAACGTCGCCTGATTTTTTTTTATGGGGATACCTAAAATCCAGAGTGTACGAACAAGTCCCAACTGATCGCGATGATATGATGGAACGCATAAGAAACGCTTGTGCAGCTATAACACCAAACATACTTTTGAGCTGTGTAGCCGAGTTCCATCGACTTAATAAATGCATTGAAGTGGAAGGGCATCACTTTGAACACTTGTTGTAAAACCAATGGATTTGTAATCTTTATTTAAGTATTCAGCTACCAAATAAAATCATTTTGATTAATAATCCATTACTCTTTTGACTTTTGGTAAGGACATCGCTTTGACTAGTAGCCAAATCAGACCGTGTTCAAAATTGTGAGTATGCAACGAGATCCTGCCAACCGGTTGAATAATTTTGAATAATTAAGTACAGCGTCATCTGTTGATATTTAAAAAAAGTATCAAATAAAAGTTACTCATTTTTTTCATGTACTATCGAAATCTGTGAAAAAAATCGGGTCGTTCCATTTAACTTTCCAAAGTTACTCCCCTTTCACCCTTAAAGAGGGGTAGGGGTCGCTAGCGCTAGCACTAAATGATGTCCCCTTCGGCAACATTCACTTTTTACACACACATTTTGTACTTTTTACATTTTGTATATACATATACAGGGTATTCGGAAAAAACACCGACACAGAAATAGGGGTGATAGGTTACGTCATTACAAGTATTTTGATATAAGGGACCTATACCCGCAAGCGCGCCCCCTTCTGGAGATATCAACTTTTCAAGTTTATAACGACCAAGGTTGATCAAAGTAGAATAATAAGAAACGTATCACAAGATGGTAACGAATATTTAATTTTACGAGATACAAAAACAATGTACTACAGCAAATGCTCAAAATGACGGCCACCCATGTCCATGCAACATCGGAAACGATTCTGGATAGATGTGCCACTGCGCAAACTGCTTGCGGAAAGGATAACCGCTTGGCTCAAGTCCTTGTACTTTTCGAAGATGATGCGGATACAAGAAGTTTTCATTTGTTTTTCAATTGTACAGGTAGACAAAAAACTCAATATTATTCTACTTTTATCAACCTCGGTCGTTATAAACTTGAAAAGTTGATATCTCCAGAAGGGGGCACTTGCGGGTATAGGTCCCTGATATCAAAATACTTCTAATGACGTAACCTATCACCCCTATTTCTGTGTCGGTGTTTTTTCCGAACACCCTGTATATACGGTAAATATACGTTCACATCATTTGACATCCTGTTTCCGCATGATCATGATCCTACACACACACACACACACACACACACACACACACACACACACACACCAATTGCACAATTAGTTGCCGTAAATTACGTGCAAAGCCACTAAAATCGTTGTCACGAGATGTTACTCCTTTATTATTACCGCCATCGATAGAACCAAGTGAAGATATTATCCTCCAAGACGACACCGATTGCGATTCATCTACTAAGTGTCCAAGGACTCGAGGATTTATCGGATGAAGATAGAGCCTTTTTTTTGTAAAGATGTTACTTATAGGTAGGGTAGGTAGAGACAATGTTATATAAATGTGTACTAAATATACAGTGTGTCCGTAAAGTCCCGCAACTTGCAGTTATTTCGAGAACGAAATATTTTTTCAAAAAACGCCCTGACACGTCAACTTTTTTATTTTCCTAGCAATGTTTTGGCCTAGGTAGTTTTTCCAAAACTTGCCGCATGAAGGCGCCACGATCGATGTTATCTTTTTCTTAAATTGCAACACCTATTTTTTATTGCATTTCTGGGTAGCCACTGTTGTCCTGAGTACAGCGGTATGCCACGTGTACATGTGTGGGAGGTTACATGAGAAAATTTTTGAGAAAATGCAGGTTTATTATGACGAAGTAGGTTTTCATGCAAACTTGAATCGCTGCGACCGCTGTAAAAGAAGGGGGAGGGCCATCTCTGCTTATTTGGAGGAGCGCGCATGCGCCGTTGGCTTTCATAAGGATTCAGTGCCTTATTGCGGTTTTGACTCGCATTGTTTTCTCAACTCTCAATGAGATTGGACTGCCTAATACCTGCTCTCTCGTACTTATTGCGCTTTTTGCTTTCTGCTTTGTTCAGCTTATCGCTTTTTTTTCGAGTTTCATTGAAACTCGGTAAATCAGTCTTTTTGAAGACTCTCTGGTAGTCTTGTACTTTGTCAAACCTTTCGATATGGCTAATTTTCTCAGCGAGACTGATCGGATTCAGATTCTAATGATGGTCGGTTACGGTGATCGAAGAAGAACCTATGACCAAGTTTGCACATTGTTTAATGAAACGCATCCTGATAGGCTAATATCAAAATCTACAGTAGGCAGGCTACTGCAAAAATTTGAGGCTTCTGGTCATGTGAAAGACTTGCCAAGATCAGGCCGACCATCTTTGTCCGAGGATGATCAGCTGAACGTCTTACTGGCAGTTCAGGATAGCCCTCAGTCGTCATGTCGTCAAACGGGCAGGGATCTGCGCATAAGTAAAACGTCAGTGCATAAGGTTCTCCGTAAAAACAAATTTCACCCTTACAAGGTAAAATTAGTTCAGGAGTTGTCAGACGACGACTTCGATCGGCGAATTGAATTTTGCGAAATAATACAAGAACTTTGTAATAATCCACATACGAATTTTGCTGGCAACATTCTTTTTTCTGACGAGGCCTCTTTTACATTGAATGGCACGGTAAACCGACACAACTGTCGATATTGGTCGGATCAAAATCCTCACTGGGTGGAGGAAGCACATACCCAACATCCAGAAGAAGTCAATGTTTGGGCGGGCATTGTAAGAAATACAATTATAGGGCCGTTTTTTTATTGAGGGTAATCTGACTGGACAACGTTATCTTGAACTATTGCAAAATGAGGTAGTCCCTGCTCTCGTTCAAAGATTTCCAGCGCCACAGCCAGGTGGAATTGATCCTCAGATCTGGTTCCAGCAAGACGGGGCACTACTGCACTATGCGTTGCTAGTGAGAGATTATTTAAATCAGCTGTTCCCCAATCGCTGGATAGGTCGAAGGGGTCAAATCGAATGGCCAGCGCTTTTTTTATGGGGACATTTTAAAAGCCGCGTTTATGTAAACAGGCCTCAAAATTTGAAAGACCTGAGACATCGCATTCGAGTCGAGATCCAGACGATCACTCCAGCGGCACTAGCGAACGTACAGCGCTCGTTTGTGGAGAGAATGGCCCACTGCCAAGCAGTTCACGATGGCCACTTCGAGCAACTGCTCTAATTGGTTACTCTTATCAACTTTTCTTCATTACTTTTTTCTTTCAGCGGTCACAGCGAGTCAAGTTTGCCAAAATACGAAAACCTACTTCGTCATAATAAACCTGCATTTTCTCAAAAATTTTATCATGTAACCCCCCACACATGGCACACCGCTGTACTCAGGATAACAGTGGCTACCCAAAAATGCAATAAAAAATAGGTGTTGCAATTTAAGAAAAAAATAACATCGATCGTGGCGCCTTCATGCGGCAAGTTTTGGAAAAACTACCTAGGCCAAAACATTGCTAGGAAAATAAAAAAGTTGACGTGTCAGGGCGTTTTTTGAAAAAGTATTCCGTTCTGGAAATAACTGCAAGTTGCGGGACTTTACGGACACACTGTATATGTTCCGAACTGAATCCTGTATGCGCCTGTCACCATGCAGCCCGGTGTGCCGACCGTAATATGTGTGAGTGGGCTCTCGCCTGGCCACGCTAGTCAGTCGTAGTTTCAACGTTGTACAAACCTAACCTAGTAGTACCAATTATACGAAGTGATAACTGCCAAGTTTGTAGTGTGACAAAGAACCTTCCCAAACATCTGGTGCCGAAACCCATTTATTGAACGTAATAACTAATAAAGTTCACACGCGTAAACAAAGTGGAAAAAACAAACGCGTAAGTGAGTGGAAAAATTCAAGATCGCAACGTGGTCGGCGAATTCAACGATCGCAACGTGGTCAGAGAATTTCAACGTATAATTGGGAAAAAGGTGTCGCATCCATTCCAAGCTGCTCCAGCTGCACGAAAAGCATCTTCAAGGCAGTAACGACGGAATAACGAGCAACGGGGCATAATACTACACCATCAAACATAAGTCGTTTCAATTTATCATTATTACTAACCTCACAAGTATATATAAGTCGTATTATAACGATGCCAAATTATTTGTTCTAATAAAGAGTCATATAGATCACTTTAACCATCCGCGATAAATACACGGTGTATAACGTATAAATTGAATTTGAAATAATACGGAGAATTCAGCGATATCGCGCAAAGTGTGCTCCAATAAATACGTATAATAACAGTAGTACACATCATTATACATGATCATAGAGGGCTAAAATCTTAGTAATTTCATATTCTGATAAGACTTTCCGTGTTTCCCTGAAAAAATGTCCACCCTCGAGCAAAGTATTGTGGAAAGCAGGGGGTTGTCGGAGCTCATCCTACGTACCAAAATCAACATTGGCAAAATGGGAAGGGTAAACTTAACTACAGTCGTGTTGCAAAATAGGCGAAAGGTACTCGACAACTACTGGCAGGAATTCCTGACACTTCATCGAAGGCTCACAGTATTCAGGGAGATTAAATCATCTGCGTATGTCACGGAAAAAATATTTGATATCACCGAGGATGGTTATCTCGAAGCGGCAGACTACATTGAACAACAATTGGCAAATTTGAATGCTGCGACGGTTCCAGATCCTCACAGTACTGGAACTTCAGGACTTCAATTTCCAATTACGGCATCGGCACGACTACCGAAACTTGGTATTCCAACGTTTTCTGGCGATTTATTGGAATGGGAAAGCTTCAGGGATCAGTTCGTATCTATGGTACAGGACATTCCAACAATACCAGAGGTACAAAAAATGATTTATCTGCAACGACATATGCAGGTGATGCAGCAGCGCTCATAAAAAATACACCCTTAACGGCGAACAATTATCAAGGGACTTGGAGGTCTTTAGAGAACCGATACGGAAATAAAAGGCTATTGTCACAGCCTCATATGGCAAGCTTAGTGGATCTTCCACGCGCTTCTACCCAATCATCAGCAGAAATCAAGCGACTTATTGATTTTTTCCAACAAACAATACGTTCATTCGGGTCACTAGCAAAGCCTGTTGAACAGTGGGATGAATGGTTCGTCTTTCTACTATCGAGAAAACTGGACCAAGCAACAAAGTTAGACTGGGAGAAGTCCTTGATCGACAACACGGCCGTTCCACAGTTCAAAGAGCTTATTACGTTCCTGGAAAACCAAGTTGTACTACTTGCAACCACACATATTGTCATTGCCTCAGGTGATGGCAACTCCTGTTGTGTCAGGGCACTCCTGGACACTGGAGCCGATACCTCACTCATCTCTGAATGGGCTGCTCAAGCATTAAAGTTGAAGCGAAAAAAGGCTTCAACCATAATATCGAGCTTCGATGGCACAGAGCTCGCGAAAGTAAGTAGCGCAGTCATCGTGTCAGTAAAATCTTGTATAGATCGAGATTTCTCGATTAGCCTCACAGCATTGGTGGTCAAAAAGCTGTCTAACGCACCACCTTCGCAAAGGATTGCGTCAAGAAGTTGGCATCACCTAAAAGGCATTAAACAGGCTGATCCAATATTTGCAACTCCGTCTCAAATAGATCTCTCGTTAGGAGCAGACGTCTGCGGACAGCTATTCCTCAACGATCCCATCGAGGGTTCTCCAGGGACACCTAAGTCATATGGTACACCATTCGGATACGTACTTATGGGACCAGCTCACGGGAAATATGGCCATGACTCGTCGCAACGCTCTCGTGTCGTATCCAACCGCATTCAAACGATGGAAGAACTCAACAGCAACTTGAAACGGTTCTGGGAGGTGGAAGAATTCAGTAACATTGAAATCCCAACCCCGGACGAAAAAGGTTGTGAAGAACAGTTTATGAAAACACACAAGAGGCTCAAGGATGGTCGCTACGAAGTTCGTCTACCGCTCAAGCTACAGGCCCACGAGTTACTTGGCGTATCACGCTCTAAGGCGCTAGCACCATATCTTGCCTCAGAGTTCAAAATGAAAAAAATGCTATACTCTCATCTAAGTATCAAGATTTTATGGCAGAGTATAGATCCTTAGTTCACATGCATGAAGTCAGTGACCCAACGAAAATTGCTCAACAATCGTACTTTATTCCACACCACGGAGTAATGAAGAAGAACGACCTAGAAGAGAAGATTCGGGTGGTGTTTAATGCATCGCAAAAGACAAGCAGCGGGCATTCACTAAACTCGTTGATGTATCCTGGACCGAAATTGCAGTCGGACATATGGCTAATCCTCACTAGGTGGCGACTATTCAAGATCGGAGTCATAGCAGACATTGTCAAGATGTACCGACAAATATCCGTCCAAGAAGATAATCGGCCGTTCCAGCGAATACTATTCAGATTTAATTCATCTGAGGAAGTAAAAACATTTTAATTAAATACTGTCACTTATGGACTCACAGCACCTCCATTCCTTGCATTAAGGGTACTTAAGCAGCTCGTCGCAGATGAAGGCTCCAAATACCCAATCGCAGCAAACATCGTCAGCAAAGGAAGTTACGTTGATGATTTCTTCTTCTGAGCTGACACAGTTGAAGATGCTTTGATTGCCAAACAACAGCTCATCAACTTACTAAATCAGGCATGCTTACCACTGGCAAAGTGGTCGTCCAATTATCCGGAATTATGCCCAGATAATGAGGCTAAACCAAGGAGAATCCAACTGGAAGAAACTCTACAGACACTTGGACTATTCTGGACGCCATCAACTGACGCATTCTCGATCCAAGTCAACGACTCAACCACTCGGTGCCAACGGAATACGAAAAGGACAATACTCTCCAGCGTATCGAAACTGTTCGATCCTCTAGGTTGGTTCTCTCCAGTACTCATCACCGCAAAGGTAATTATTCAAGACCTTTGGATCACTGAATTGGATTGGGATGATCCTGTGTCAATGAAGCTAGATGAGATTCCGTGTAAATATCGAAAGAATCCGGCCAAAGTTGAACAAATTATTAGAGTCGCAGATCAATGGAGGAGGTTTAAGGACAACTTGCCCAAACTAGAGAAACTTTCGATTCCCGGTTGGGCTTGCACATCACAAAAAGCTGTCGTTCACATTCACGGATTTTCAGATGCATCTGAAAGGGCATACGCCGCAGTCATATATATATGTAATATAGAAAATCACACATCAACCTTGCTAGTCAGCAAATCAAAGGTGGCTCCAATCAAAGGCATATGGCGGTACCGAATATTCCACGACTCGAGCTATGTGGAGCACTACTGCTCACAAAATTGCTACAGAAGGTACTAACTAACTGGACTAGAGCTTGATTCTCCGATTCACGCCTGGACGGACGCCAAAGTAGTACTAGCTTGGTTGAAAAAACACCCGTCAATATGGAAACCGTTTGTGGCTCATCGTGTCGCAGCGATCCAATCCGCCTTCTCACCAGAGATATAGGGACATGTGTCTACTCATGAGAATCCGGCAGACGCAGCCACTCGTGGAATGTCTCCAAAGGAATTAAAAGATTGTCAACTTTGGTGGCATGGCCCAGAATGGATCACCAAATCAATGAATCACTGGCCTCAGGTTACGGAAGAGTTGACAGAATGTCAAGAAGAACGTCGAACAATCCACGTAGTTCAATCAAAAGAACCAGAATGGGACTTATTCACACGATTTTCGTCATTAACAACCTTAATACGCACTGTTGCCTGGATAACTCGCTTTACATCAAATGCAAGATCGAGGTCGTCCTGCAACAGCCGCAACACTCAATCGTCAACGACACAGAGTTCATCAGATATCAAGCCACTTTCAGGCGAAGAATATCAACGAGCGTTAATAATACTCACCCGAGTATCTCAAATGCACCATTTCAAGGATGAAATCATCTGTTTATCACAGTCAAAACCAGTGAAGAGCACGTCATCAATTCTAAGACTAAGGCCTTTTTTGGATGCGGAGAATTGCCTTCGCATTGGTGGACGTCTACAACGAGCATTCCTTTCATATGACGAGAAATATCCTTTAATATTGTCAAAATACTCCAATTTGTCATTCCTGCTAGCCGATAATGCACACAAGGTCACTCTTCATGGAGGTACTGAAGTCACCAGAAATTATTTAATCAAGAAATTCTGGATCATTCAAGGACGCAAAATTATTACGTCAGCAATACGTAAGTGTGTCATTTGTACGCGTCACAAAGCCAACACAGCAGTTCAAATCATGGCCCCTCTACCTGAGGATAGGGTAAAACCTCAACGACCATTTGCGACCTCAGGTGTGGATTATGCAGGTCCAATTAAACTGAGATCAGTTTCAGGACGAGGGCATAAATCTTTCAAGGCGTACATTTGTCTGTTCATATGTTTTCCAACGAAAGCAATCCATTTGGAGGTTGTCTGATCCCACCACAGAAGGCTTTTTAGCAGCGTTTAAACGCTTTGGGTCACGTCAGAAAGGCACTGCTACGGACAGCTCACGGAGACTTACTTCGCCCCATCGCCAAGATCGTCGTCCTGCCCATCAACTTGGAGAATGGATAAAAGAACATCAAGAACTAGTGAGTAGCTAGTAGGAGTAAGTAAGTAGTAGTAAGCTAGTAAGAGACAACTTGTTGTAATGAGTGGCATTTACCCTCTTTTATTTGTTAACTATTGTACAGAGTGGCAGATGCCCTCTCTGTTCACTTATATTATAATTCGGAAGTTCATTTAACACTATATTCATTTTTATAACTATTTAACTAGAAAACCGTTTATAACTACAAAATTATTTTATACAAATAGACCTCGTTAACTACAGCCGTTACGGCGGGCGGCCAACTCAATATATAAACGCGAATAGCCACCTAAAGTTTTGGTGTATCTACTTTATACTATTTAAATCAAACCAAATTATGTATGCAACGAACCATTAGATAGGTAATCAACAATTATAACGATGTAACGTAAAACCTACATTATTCAGTCGGAACATGAGATATTCAAATCTGTATCGTCATAATCTGTAGTCTATGTTAAGTAGAGTAATCTTCGCTACACGAAGAGGCGGGCAGAATGTTCTGAACTGAATCCTGTATGCGCCTGTCACCATGCAGCCCGGTGTGCCGACCGTAATATGTGTGAGTGGGCTCTCGCCTCGCCGCGCTAGTCAGTCGTAGTTTCAACGTTGTACGAACCTAACCTAGTAGTACCAATTATACGAAGCGATAACTGCCAATTTTGTAGTGTGACAAAGAACCTTCCCAAACAATATATGTAAATAATTTTCTGTAAAAATTAATTGTGATGGATTCTTTTAGGACCATTCTCATAAATTCAGTTGTACGATTCTGGCCTCGGATTCATAACACAGCTCCACAAAAAAAGTCGAAAAAATTCTCCAGACCAATATATCTATGTTTTTGGAGTCGCTGATACCAAATTTGGCATGACTCCGTCGATTTTCAAAAATCTCGTCCGGCATATTGGATTCGCCATCTTGAATTTTTGAAATCCGATTTCAGATTCATGATCAGCGACTCAAAAAACCCCCTATAGCGAATTTGATTTAAGTCCATTAACTTTTTGAAAATCATGATCTATTGATGGTTTTTTTGAGATTAAAAAAAATGTGACGTGATGGAGACAAACGGACACCGGATTCGGATTCAGCGACCCCAAAAACATAGATATACTGGTCTGGTTCTCCTCTGGGAAGCATTTTTTCGATTTTTTTTTTGTGGAGCTGCGTAATCTGCAGATACGCGAACTAATCGACACCGAATGGATCACCATATTCCAAGAAGACGGGGACGAAATTAAACAACATATTAAAGAGAAAATCAAGAAGATTCAAACCAAAAATTATAGAACGTTTAACGACTCGAAAAGAGGCAACATTCTATGCTAACGACAACTTAGTAGCCATTAAAAGAACGCAGTTTAGACCTGGACTCAAGCTGCGTCCAAATTTCTTAGGCCTATATCGCAGTGTGAAGGTACTGCGCAATGATTATTATACAGTACGGAAGGTCGGGGAACGCGAAGGTCTGAGCAAACGTCTACATTATCTGGCTATGGTCGGAAATATGAAATTATGGTCTGAAGACCTCAGCGATGACGAGGCTTCCGACAACAACAAGAATAATAAAACATCTTAGGGCAAATGTTTGATGCAGATTGGCCAATAATTGTAGTATCCAAATAAGAATAAATATTCTTATTTTATTTAAAGAATAAGACAATATCCGTCACAGAGACAGTTTTACCGAGCACTCCCCATTCTTGAGGTTCTCTGAAAGATGCGGGGTGGTCTCTTCGAGGCGCCCCCACATGCTCAGGTACCACCGAGCCTGGCTATGCGTTTGACGTTCGAAACATTCTTAACCCTTATGTGCACACCCGGATACCCGGGTGTCCACCTTGTCATATTTTTGCCCATAACTCGGAGAAAAATTGAAATACCGGCCTGGGCCTCAAGATCCCCATTATTTGACTCTTTTTGAAGATAAAAACACAATCGTAAATTTTTTTCAAATTTTTTGAAATATAAATAAACGGCGTTGAAGTTCATGTGCTTAGCGGACACACCTGGCGTGTATAGAGGGGAACAGTCTGTATACGTCGCTGATTACTTTTCTTTCGAATCATCTTGTTGTTCTCATAATATATTATATACGAAGCAAGAGCGCCTACGTCTAGGATATTGAAAAACATAGCAAGCGGCCATCTCTGAGTGCGCCTGTGCATGATGTATCGAGTAACCATTTGATCCATAATATCTACATCAGTTTTATATCTATTATAATAAGAGATCATGTGAGGTTTTCTCTTTCTATCGTCATTCACAGCAGCATCAGAGTGCATTGTCGATAGTTTTGTTCTTCTTGGGCAAAATTGACCGCGTGCTACCTGTGTAGCGCTCGGAGACCCTACCTCTATTTCTTTTCATGGGAGTTGTAGTGGGCTAGGGAACTTGGAAATGGCTTAAATAGTTTCTATTAATGTTTATTTAATGAAGTAAATTGATTCCAAACGATTCCGTTTATGTGAAAATTCAGAAATCGAGAAAAACCAGTGGTGGGCACCCGGGTACCCCGGGTGTGTAACGATGTGGTAAAAGTTGGGTGTGCACATAAGGGTTAATCCAAAAAGAGGTTGCATCGGGGAGCGAAGCCAAATTAGTTTGAAGCGAGACATGAAAGACGACAGACATTAAGATGCGTAATTCATCAGGACTGATTGTCAGACTTCTGTTTTAACTTTAAACATTAAATTTATTTAGCCCCGAAAGCGAGACATTTATTTCACGCTATCCTGCATCTCATACTTATATCAACTGTCCATTTATTTCAACTTTGGAACGTCACTTATTTCAAAGTTATAGGAAAAGCATTATTCCTACTGATGCTACCACAGAACATTCAAATGCACATGCGTAAAGGACTGATAAGAGGCCGTAGTGGGATTCTCTATTGTGTTGAATTAAGGGGTCAGTTCCCTTTGATTTGTCTATGAAGCCGTCATATTTTTCCCTAGGTTTTTTAAATCCTCTCATTACGAAATAAAAAAAATTCCACTTATAAGCCATTGAAAAAAGGAAACCTTCGAATTGTTATATGTGATCTTAGTTTTTTAAAGATGTTTGATTATTCATGCCAGCATGTTTTCATTAACACGTTGAATGCCATGGGGGTCACCGGCGACCGGCGATCGCATAGTAGAAAATTCATCGTGGCGTCACGGGCAATCCCTGTAAAACTGACGTGACATTCAACGTGTTAAAGAAACTAAAACCACGTATAACAATTCAAAGGTCTCCTTTGTGGAAAAAAACATGGTTTATTGGCGGAATGTTCTTTATTTCGGAATGAGTCTTTAGAAAATCTAGCGAAAAACCTGGTGGCTTCATAGGAAAATCAAAGGGAGCTGACCTCTTAAATGGCAATCTTTGGTCTCGAGTTATCAAATTAAATGAGAATCTACTGTATTTACATATATATATATATATATATATATATATATATATATATATATATATATATATATATATATATATACATATATTCTGTACCGATCAATATCTTCATCAAGTAATGCGATACCTCAGTTGACACTTTGTATAATACACGTTTTTAAATTGTGCAAAAATGGCAAAAGTATTTCCATTATACGTATATTTTTCTTCGTATTACCCTAGATTTCGATTATCCAAAGTAAGGTCGCCCACCGTTACTCCGAATAAACCGGATTTTATTATACTTGAATCCAATGTTTTGAAGGAAATTAAAATAGTGATATTTTATAAAGCCTATTGCAGGTGACATCGCTTTTAAGAAATGTTAATCACAATTACTTCTTAACGCTTTCCAGATTTAGAGCAAAATATAGGTTGGTACAATTGTCTCGAACATAAACCCTTATAAAACCTCCATTGCTGTAATTTACACGTTATCATAGTTTCTAAAAACTTTTATAGTATAGCGTTGATTGTCGTGAATGAATAACACATCTTTTAAGTATTTTTTCCACAGAAACGCTGCATTGTAATGTATATGATGAGAGTTGGTCCTCTGTATGCGTAAAAGTCTTTAGAAATTATGATAACGCGTAAATTGCAGCAACGGAGACATAAGGGTTTATGTCCAAGACATGCATACCAAACCTATATTCTGCTCAAAACCTGAAAAGATGGCCCTTAAAGTTAAATTCAATTTCATTTCTTAGTAAATTGCGTACATTGAAACAAGCCCAATAACAAAAGCTACAACGCATGTACGCGTAAAAAAATGTGTACATGCACATGCACACGCCTTCTCTTACCTCTGCTTTGTACATTTTGATGAGGCCACTGTTGACTTTTGCCCAAGAAGATACCGCACTAACATTCCACAACTGATTCGAATGTTCAGCAAAGGGACCAGTTTTTACCTACGATACAATAACGTGTAGGTGTATATTTTTTATAAACGATTGCTAAATTTGATCATATGGTGAGAAATATAATAAAATGTATTTACCTTGGAAATGAAATCGATACAGCCGAGGAATATAAATTGTTTCCCGTACATCTCGACGACATCTTGATCCACAAAATGACGAGGTTCTATACGCGGATGTCCTGAAATAATAATATTTCATAGTTTTATTTTATTCCAGTATGCGAATCAATGTGTGTACATATAATAGGTCTACAGAAAAATAGTTTTCCTACACCGATAGAATCCGTTTGACACTAGAAACTTCTTCAAGCAAATCTACTGTTGAATTTCCATCAACTAAACTCTTCTTAGGTAAATTTATTTACACCAATGAAACAGTTTCTTTATCTCTCACTATATTCTATGTGAACAAATTTGGACGTTAAGTAGAATCATGAAAAAATGAATATAACCTGTATTTTTATAACATGCTGGTAATACACCGTCAGTTAATCGAATCGAGTGTCGCGATCTTTGCGGTTTGTGGTGAACCTTATACGAGTATTATTTGGTGTCCTACGGCGTACAGTGAATTGTGTAAAAATGTCTATACATATATGATGAAAGTGTATACAAAATTTGCCGATGTTCAGCGCTATTGAATTATAATATAAAAACCCTCTAAAAATAGCCAAATTTGCATAATGCTGTAAATTTTGCCGCAGGATATCGACGTCACTTCCAAGAAGTTTTGAATAAAAAAATATTAAAATGATCATTAAACCTTCAAAAGAGTTGACACATCTTTTTATTCTATAAAATAGTTTTTCGGGTCGACGACGGACCCGAAACCCCCCACCAATCGACCACTGACGCAACTGTCTACATATCGCCTATCAGGGCGTCCCCTCACCACGCGTCGGCCGCCAATGGGATGCAGTATGCTATCGATCGTCGATCGGTGCGGTGCAAGTCAGTCGAGTTTGCCCGGCGTTTTGTCGAATGCAGAGAGAGAGATTCTTCCTCGCGCGATTGCCGTCGATGGTAACATTGCTGTGGAGCTCGACCAGGGTGTCCCCCCACCAATCGCGTCCCCCCACCACGCGTCGGCCGCCAATGGGATGCAGTATGCTATCGATCGTCGATCGGTGCGGTGCAAGCCACTCGAGCAGAGGCCGTTGTCCGGCGTTGCAAGCCAGTCGAACAGTTTATTACATATCGTCGGCTTCACATGATTACCATGACGGAAAAAACTCTACGACAATTTATGTCGGCCGCCAACGGGATTTAGTATGCTATCGATCGTCGATCGGTGCGTTGCAAGCCAGCCAAACAGCCCAGCAGATTATTACATATCATCGGCTTCTATTACCATGGCGGAAAAAACACTACGACAATCTGTCCTCCTTCTCCTCCTCCTCCTCCACCCCCACCTCTTCCTCCTACTCCACCAACTCCTACAGAAGTTTATTTCTTTTGACCGGTTTTTGCCATTATACATATACATAATACACACGAAAGAATGGTCAGTGTTCATTTACGTAGAAAATGGGCGTTCAGAATTAAGTAAAAGCACTATGTTCTCACTACAAAAAATATTCTTTATCAGAATGCGCTTGGAAGAAACTCTTTCACACTCTCCAGCGAACTAACTAAAAGGGCATACGGGGATCATGATATGGACCATCGATGACTGGTTTCTTTCAGAAATCCGACACTGCGTCGCCTCATGAGCGGGGGAATGGGGCACGGTCGAGAGCGTTGAGTGAGGCAGGGTGGTGAGCGCTAGAGAGTGTGTATTTCGTTACACGTCGCGCGATTTCACTACCCTCAGCAAAGAAGTTTCACTTCAAACAGTTTTCCTTCAAAATATTTTCCGTTCCCTTCAGCACGTCGGTCACCAATCGGCTGTAGTATACTATCGGTCGTCGTTCGGCGCGCTGCAAGCCAGCCGAGCAGATATCTATACGGTAATTTTGTATTATGTCATGGGTCGCCCACGGTTACGATTGACGAACTCAGAGCGTGTTAAGGGATTACATGGGTTTCACGGCTTCAAAAAATTGAACTCTTTTTTATTATCTTATTAATTTCTACAACATCTCTAGAATATTGTTCTAAATTTTCAAGTCGATCCGAGTAATAGTTTCGGAGATACAGCCTTGGGAAGTTGCGCGCTCAAGGCTAGCGAGGCTCAGCGCGTCGCAGGTATATCGCGTTTTTCTCGAAACTGTGTTTTCAAAGTCGGTTGTCAAGATTTCTCGAGAACTACTTAACCGATCTTGATGAAATTTTACACAGGTCTTCCAGATATAATTCACAAGGACTTGGACGAAGGATTTTTTTTTTTCTTCAATTACTACTATTATTTTTTTTTTAATGTAGAGCAAATTTCACCGAAATGTGCATTTCTTTGTAAAAAGGTCTGCCAAAAATCCAATTTTCACTTTTTTTTTCTTTCCTTCGTCCAAGTTATAGTTTATGGTCTTAACTAAAACACGTATTTTTTTTTCACTTCAGATGATCCTATCATGAGTTCTGCTGTCAACGCGGACGCACCTTTTTTCCAAGAGGTCACCGGAAATGACTTCGCAATGGCGGAGTTTTAAATATTTTTCTTCGAAAATTTCAGACATTCTTTGTCAAATGTGTATGTTTAAGACAATGAAAAGTCTGAATGAAATATTTTACTTTTTATATGAAAAAAAAATTGTTGAAAATAGGCCGTTTTTTCCCCGAGTAAACCCATGTAACCCCTTAAACGGAGAGGATAACAACGACGCGATGCTGTTGCAAACGCTTCTACTCCGGGCCATCGACCGAATACCCGACGCACGCCAATTCCGTCAACGCGAGCTCCGAGGGGAGCGCCGCAAAGCGGCGCAGAGGGCGCGCCGCGAAGCGGCGCGGGGGGGTCGGCGAGCGCAGCGAGAAGGGGGCGGGGCCCCCTAGTTTCTTATAGAAAATGAATATTTGAGAACACTTCTAAAGGCCAAAGCACATCTAGGCGAAGCGAAGCGACGCGCCGCGAAGCGAAGCTACCTTTTATATTTCCATTGATTCTTATGAGGTAACGCACACTTGAGCGAAGCGAAGCGACGCGACGCGACCTAGGATAAGCACACTTGTGCGACTGGAAGCGCAGCGAAGCGACGCGCCGCGAAGCGAAGCTACCTTTTATATTTCCATTGATTCTTACGAGGTAACGCACACTTGAGCGAAGCGAAGCGCGGCGAAGCGAAGCGCGGCGAAGCGAAGCGCCGCGAAGCGAAGCGCCGCGAGAAATGTTTATCGTGGACGGAATGTAATTCGTTAACGGATGTAAAGTTTCGTCGATCACTTCCGTTAACGATTCGAAAATCCTTTCCAAGATAGATCTCGTCAACGAAATGAATTTTCTCACACGAAATAGTATCTTATATCATAAGGCGGAAATTCGAGATTTTTTCAGACTGTGTTTAATTAGATAGTAACACGAGGCATGGTTTGGGGAGGAGGCTACGATCTATATAAACACATCTTAAAAATCCGAGGATTTCCGCCGAATGACATACTATTTTTCCTCACGAATGCCCATTTCTCAAAACAAAACATGTACACGGCTCATTTCACGTTGCGTTCATCAGTTTGAAAAAGGCGAAAATGAATGAAAAAGGCGAAAAAGGCGAAAATGACTGACATTTCACGGCGCTTCCCTTCCCTCCCTTCTCTACCCGGGTATCCATATATGGATATTTTCAGGTATAGCTGTTTATACCTGGTAGAGAAGGGGATAGAATTCGCCGCGCTTCTCTTCGCCGCGCTTCGCTTTGCCGCGCTTCGCTTCGCTTCGCCCAAGTGTGCGTTGCACAGCCGCGATTCGCGGCGCGTCGCTTCGCTTCGCGTCGCTTCGCTTCGCCTAGATGTGCTTTGACCTTAAGACAGTTTTGATTTCCACGCGGACGAAATTGCGAGCTAAAGCTAGTCTCTTATAAGAGTTCGACTAAACTGACGAAGAGATTTAGGATGTACTTAAAAATAAATTTTAAAACACAAAATAAAACAAATTAAACAGTCGATTATCTTGAAAATGGTAGAAGATATCGAAAAGAGGTTTGAACGAAAGATGTTTATCTACGTCTCTGCTATAAATAATAACATAATATAAAACAGTATTATAGAAAAATTGTTAGATGTGAAACATTGAAATTCTTCTTTGTAGAAAGTATGCGATAGGAAGGATGGACCACGCGTCCGTCGAAAGAACACGTGCGCCAGTGCGCATTTGTATTTATGACTGTGATACTATTAAACAGTACTTACCGATGGCAGAGATAAGAGAGAATAAACTAAATGCGCTTTTTGAATTAGACACAACGCGTGGTCCATCCTTCCTATCGCATACTTTCTACAAAGAAGAATTTCGATGTTTCACATCTAACAATTTTTCTATAAAAACTGTTTTATATTATATGTTATTATACACACACGTATTATTTGTATATACTATTATTTATATCTCTATTTTTGGTTTTCTTTCAATTGAATTCACATCATTTGACAATGATCAATACTTGTAACTAGCTGTTTTTTAAATATGTGACGAGCTGCCCCTCATTCGGCGAACTCGTCGTATCGAGAACGGCCGTTGAATCTCCATGAAACTACTATAACCGTTACCGTATTAACCGTTACTTCTATTTTTTTATATTTTCTATCGGCAAATCGCACCATGTATTTAATACTTTTTATATGTACCTATATGGGTGGTTGCCTGTAAAGTGCACAATATGCAATATCAGTGGTGCACTGTTCTTGGGTTTAAACTCTAATGTGTTAGATATCTGTTTTAAGTACTCTTTGCCTTTGTTTTATTGGGTCGTTGATTATATTTTTTATAGTTCTATAAAATTCCGTTTTTATTTAATACTTTAGGTGTAAATTGTCATTCCCCTGGTTTGTATCTCCTTCGCTTTACAGCCATTAGACATAAAGTGAAAGAGTATTTGGTATGCTTAAGCAGCTATAAATTAAGATCTACTTACAAAAAACTCTGTTTAAAAGTCGTAGTAGATAAATAAATAAAAAAGTTACTCTAATAAGTCTAAAAAAATGTTAAACTTGCGTGTCCACAATATGCATGTCATTCCCCTGCGCATGTTAAAATTCCATTAATGCCTGGGAAATGGAGCCAGAGGTTTGTTTTACCAGGTGAGAGTAAGTAGCAAGTGATACACAGTGGGTTTCCAAAAACTGATTGGTTTACGTGTATTTATTCTCAAGTTAATCTATAAGTTACAGAACTTTTTTCTGTAGTCACATTGAAACTGTCATTCCCCTGGTAAGTAATAGTTCTAGTGAATATTGAAATTATGTTGTGAACTAGAAGTAAATAACTAAGGTTAATATTAATATATTTTTGGGTGTAAGCCTAATAATGACGCTCAGCTCGTTCAAATTTAATTGAAAATAATCTCATGTTTTGTCATTCCCCTGGTGTCGTTCCCCTGGAAAAATAGTTCCAGGGGAATGTTTCTACAGAGAAATGAGCATTATGAAAGGTAAGCTCGTAAGTAGGATATACTTTTGATGTGCAATATGTTATCCACATTAATTTTGCCTCCTGATCACGAATCCGGTGTCAGAATTTGGCCATCACATCACATTTTTGTTTTAATCTCAAAAAACCAGCCAGAGATCATGATTTTCAAAAAGTTAATGAACTTAAACCAAATTCGGTATAGGGGGTTTTTTTGGTCGCTGATTACGAATTTGAAGTCGGATTTCAAAAATGCAAGATGGCGGATCCAATATGGCGGACAAGATTTTCGAAAATCGACGGATTTGTGCCAAATTTGGTATAGAAAGGGGGGTTATTTGGGTCGCCGATCACGAATCTGAAGTCAGATTTCAGAAATTAAAAATGGCGGATCAAACATGGCGGACGAGATTTTCGAAAATTTTAATTTTTGCAAATATAACTACCATATTCGTGATCAGCGATCCAAAAAAAAAACCCTATACCAAATTTGGGATAAATCCGTCGATTTTCGAAAATTTCGTTCGCCATATTGGATCTGCCATCTTGAATTTTTGAAATCCGACTTCAGATTCGTGATCAGCGACCCAAAAAAACCCCTATACCGAATTTGGTTAAATCCATTAACTTTTTGAATGATTCCCCTGCTGCTAAATTTAAAGAAAAGCTAAATAAAATAAAAAATAATGACAAAAATGAACTGTCTCCTGTAAATATTTGTTTTTAATTGGTAAACCAAGCTTCTATTCTAGTTTTCTCTCAAAAATATTGTTTTTTTTTGTGACCAAAATGGAAAGGTGTTTTGTTTCACTTCGGGGCATTCACCCATATCAGAGTTATAGATACCAAGCGTAATGGAGTCACTATTTAGGCCAAGTGCGGCGACTTCGAGTCGATCTCTCGCACACCGCCCTTTCGTTCGCATCGCTCCGCGTGCGTCAGGCGCGGGATATTCTCTGGACGGATCGCGCTTTATCGGGTGACGATATCGCGTTGCCGCGCTCTTGGATAATAGTATCGGAGGACTTTGTAAGAGAGATCTACCCAGAGAAAAAGTCTATAGACTTACATATCTCATTTCACCCGCGAATTCATTCGACGGAGTCGAAGCGACTCCGTCCCCGAGAATCATTTCGTAGCGCTTCTTGTCTCACCGTTCGTCGAACGATCGACGTATCGCGTCGTATCCCGTGTATTTGATATGTATCTTCTGTTATTCGCGACGGGGAATGATGTACGACGCAACGGCGACCAACGCGTACCCACGTACGTACGCCACATGCATGAGGAAGTCTGACCGAACGGAAACGCGGAAGCGATTCCGACCGAATTCTAACCGAACGGATGATCGGGGGATTCGTTGAATCGGCGTTTCGTGCTTCCGCTTATATCTTCTAACCGCTGCAACGCCAGCGGTTGCGATTCGTATCGCAGAAGTACATATCGATCTAATGCTAAGGAGTAGCAGATGGCGAGACTATATATTTTTTATAATGTTATTTTTAAACGTGCTAACCAATGATTAATCAATCCTCATGCTTTCATTAATGAGGGTAAATACTGCTTCGTACACCGATAACAGTGAGCGTGGAGTAGTAAGTGGGGAAGCTAGCAGTCGGTGAAAGGGGACCACCGAGTCGTGGCGGAGAGAGCCGATGCGTCCCGAGAAAGCATATACCCATTCCAGCGACGTTTCACGAGAACAGCCGTTCTCACCGCCGAAGCGTGGCATAAGATGTTTCACATCAAAAGTAGTTTGGTGAAAATTCACAAATGTTGTATATAGCACAGTTTGTGTAATGCTAATCAAAAGTCAACATTGCCACAAGTCCCTAATATCAAAAGTTTAGCTTCCATAGATCGTCAAAAGTCACGATCAGAGATTTTCAGCAAAGATTCTTATATCGAATATATCACGTACAGATTCAATCAAAACTATTTTCTACCGTATATTGGACCATTTTAAACAATCAGGAATATGCATGAAATTTTAATATGCATGAAACACAGCAGACTTAATAGTTAAAGTTATTCAAAACACAGTACCAATAGTAAAAACTTGACAAAAAAAAACTTCTACCCCAAAAACATTACTTTAAAAGTATTATGGCCACGCCTCCCAGTGACGTATTTCAGAACGCCGCGTTGTGGGCGGCACTGCTCGTGACTTCACTATGCACGAAACCGACCCGCCAGCGTACCTTCTAGTCTGTTTCTCAATGCCTTGCGTATCAGAAGAGTACAAGTGAAGTGGAAGTTTGTTTATTTTTTGTGACTATTTTTGTTCGACGTTTGATAGTAGAATGTCGAAGAAGGAAGGAAGAAGGATTTATAAATATTGTATTGTAATGAAAAGGTATTTTAACGTTTAAACGTAGTTTAACGTTTTTCGCAATCTGTTACTGGGGCACGGGTCACGTAAAAGTACGTATTTAGTAGATTTGTGCTACATAAATAATTAATTCTTTTGAAAATAATTTCATTGCATCTCTGAAAGGCTGAATTGTGGCATGTAAATGGAAAAGGTTGAAAGTGCCAGACTTTGAAAAATGAGATTTTTTTAAAAATAGGTCCAAATGCCATCGCCAATAACCTAGTAATACCTGTAAGTACCTCCTGATTCAGTTTTAGTTTATAGAGCGCTCGATAGGTAGCGCTGCGGTCGAAGTCGTAGCGACTTGGACTTGGATAAAGGTGTAAGTGCCAACGCCATGTTGTAAGTGCCGTGTGTTACTGTCACTTAGACTTTCATCCTTTCATAAAACAATAGATGGCACTTATACCATTTTCCAAGTTTTTGCTGAAAGCACTCTCTCCTTTGCCCATGCATTTTCGTAATAGTTGAAGAAAATGAAAATAAAAAACAACAATATAATGCAAAATAATTAAATTTATTTCTATACCAACTTTCAGCGTCCAAAGTAAAACATTGCAGTTTTAAACGAATTTATTTGATTTCTCAACAATTTTGGTTTTGGCACTTTCCACCTTTTCCATTTACATGCCACAATTAATCCAAATATTCCTAATTTATTTGGTCCTTTTCGTAATTGAACATATCCTAAAATTTGTCGCTCTATTAATGTTGTTCCAAACTAAATCCTGTATGCGCCTGTCACCATGCAGCCCGGTGTGCCGACCGTAATATGTGTGAGTGGGCTCTCGCCTGGCCACGCTAGTCAGTCGTAGTTTCAACGTTGTACAAACCTAACCTAGTAGTACCAATTATACGAAGTGATAACTGCCAAGTTTGTAGTGTGACAAAGAACCTTCCCAAACATCTGGTGCCGAAACCCATTTATTGAACGTAATAACTAATAAAGTTCACACGCGTAAACAAAGTGGAAAAATCAAACGCGTAAGTGAATGGAAAAATTCAAGATCGCAACGTGGTCGGCGAATTTCAACGGTCGCAACGTGATCAGCGAATTTCAACGCATAATTGGGAAAAAGGTGTCGCATCCATTCCAATCTGCTCTAGCTGCACGAAAAGCATCTTCAAGGCAGTAACGACGGAATAACGAGCGACGAGGCATAATACTACAACATCAAACATAAGTCGTTTCAATTTATCATTATTACTAACCTCGCAAGTATATATAAGTCGTATTACAACGATGCCAAATTATTTGTTCTAATAAAGTCATATCGATCACTTTAACCATCCGCGATAAATACACGGTGTATAACGTATAAATTGAATTTGAAATAATACGGAGAATTCAGCGTTATCGCGCAAAGTGTGCTCCAATAAATACGTATAATAACAGTAGTAAACATCATTATACACGATCATAGGGCTAAAATCTTAGTAATTTCATATTCTGATATAAGACTTTCCGTGGTTCCCTGAAAAAATGTCCACCCTCGAGCAAAGTTTTCCGGAAAGCAGGGGGTGGTCGGAGCTCAACCTACGTACCAAAATCAACATTGGCAAAATGGGAAGGGCAAACTTACAGTCGCCCAGGGCTACAATCGTGTGGCAAAATAGGAGAAAGGTACTCGACAACTACTGGCAGGAATTCCTGACACTTCATCGAAGGCTCACGGTATTCAGGGAGATTAAATCATTTGCGTATGTCACGGAAAAAATATTTGATATCACCGAGGATGGTTATCTCGAAGCGGCAGACTACATTGAACAACAATTGGAAAATTTGAATGCTGCGACGGTTCCAGATCCTCACAGTCCTGGAACTTCAGGATTTCAATTTCCAATTACGGTATCGGCACGACTACCGAAACTTGATATTCCAACGTTTTCTGGCGATTTATTGGAATGGGAAAGCTTCAGGGATCAGTTCGTATATAGATACCATAGGGTACACGACATTCCAACAATACCAGAGGTACAAAAAATGATTTATCTGCAACGACATATGCAGGTGATGCAGCAGCGCTCATAAAAAATACACCCTTAACGGCGAACAATTATCAAGGGACTTGGAGGTCTTTAGAGAACCGATACGGAAATAAAAGGCTATTGTCACAGCCTCATATGGCAAGCTTAGTGGATCTTCCACGCGCTTCTACCCAATCATCAGCAGAAATCAAGCGACTTATTGATTTTTTCCAACAAACAATACGTTCATTCGGGTCACTAGCAAAGCCTGTTGAACAGTGGGATGAATGGTTCGTCTTTCTACTATCGAGAAAACTGGACCAAGCAACAAAGTTAGACTGGGAGAAGTCCTTGATCGACAACACGGCCGTTCCACAGTTCAAAGAGCTTATTACGTTCCTGGAAAACAGACAACAGGCGCTATCATCTTGCATCAATCCTGCACTCGAATCAAAGGAACAGAAAGGCAAGCGCACCACCGTCAGTCAGGTGAATTTAGAAGATGGAAAGAAAAAATCATCACTCCAATGTCCACTGTGCTCAAAGCCGCATGGTAATGCAACATCTATAGCAAAATGTCAGATGCAGGAAAAAAGGTCACAGCCAAAGGTAAGAAATTCTGTTCGAATTGTTTAATGCCCGGGCACAAGTCAGTGGCTTGTAAAAGCAAATGGCGTTGTATGTTATGTTCGTCGAAGCATCACACGACTCTACACAACAGTTACTCGACTGAATTGCCAGTCCCTAAGGGACAAGGAAAATCTGCATCTAAAGCAGTAAATCAAGTAAATGCGCAAGACTCATCGGATGAGGAGCAATCTTCAAGTGCATCTGTAGCAGTAGTCAAATCATGCCAAGTTGTACTACTTGCAACCACACATATTGTCATTGCCTCAGGTGATGGCAACTCCTGTTGTGTCAGGGCACTCCTGGACACTGGAGCCGATACCTCACTCATCTCTGAATGGGCTGCTCAAGCATTAAAGTTGAAGCGAAAAAAGGCTTCAACCATAATATCGAGCTTCGATGGCACAGAGCTCGCGAAAGTAAGTAGCGCAGTCATCGTGTCAGTAAAATCTTGTATAGATCGAGATTTCTCGATTAGCCTCACAGCATTGGTGGTCAAAAAGCTGTCTAACGCACCACCTTCGCAAAGGATTGCGTCAAGAAGTTGGCATCACCTAAAAGGCATTAAACTAGCTGATCCAACATTTGCAACTCCGTCTCAAATAGATCTCTTGTTAGGAGCAGACGTCTGCGGACAGCTATTCCTCAACGATCCCATCGAGGGTCCTCCAGGGACACCTAAGTCATATGGTACACCATTCGGATACGTACTTATGGGACCAGCTCACGGGAAATATGGCCATGACTCGTCGCAACGTTCTCGTGTCGTATCCAACCGCATTCTAACGATGGAAGAACTCAACAGCAACTTGAAACGGTTCTGGGAGGTGGAAGAATTCAGTAACATTGAAATCCCAACCCCGGACGAACAGGTTGTGAAGAACAGTTTATGAAAACACACAAGAGGCTCAAGGATGGTCGCTACGAAGTTCGTCTACCGCTCAAGCTACAGGCCCACGAGTTACTTGGCGTATCACGCTCTAAGGCGCTAGCACCATATCTTGCCTCAGAGTTCAAAATGAAAAAAATGCTATATTCTCATCTAAGTATCAAGATTTTATGGCAGAGTATAGATCCTTAGTTCACATGCATGAAGTCAGTGACCCAACGAAAATTGCTCAGCAATCGTACTTTATTCCACACCACGGAGTAATGAAGAAGAACGACCTAGAAGAGAAGATTCGGGTGGTGTTTAATGCATCGCAAAAGACAAGCAGCGGGCATTCACTAAACTCGTTGATGTATCCTGGACCGAAATTGCAGTCGGACATATGGCTAATCCTCACTAGGTGGCGACTATTCAAGATCGGAGTCATAGCAGACATTGTCAAGATGTACCGACAAATATCCGTCCAAGAAGATAATCGGCCGTTCCAGCGAATACTATTCAGATTTAATTCATCTGAGGAAGTAAAAACATTTTAATTAAATACTGTCACTTATGGACTCACAGCACCTCCATTCCTTGCATTAAGGGTACTTAAGCAGCTCGTCGCAGATGAAGGCTCCAAATACCCAATCGCAGCAAACATCGTCAGCAAAGGAAGTTACGGTGATGATTTCTTCTTCTGAGCTGACACAGTTGAAGATGCTTTGATTGCCAAACAACAGCTCATCAACTTACTAAATCAGGCATGCTTACCACTGGCAAAGTGGTCGTCCAATTATCCGGAATTATGCCCAGATAATGAGGCTAAAGCAAGGAGAATCCAACTGGAAGAAACTCTACAGACACTTGGACTATTCTGGACGCCATCAACTGACGCATTCTCGATCCAAGTCAACGACTCAACCACTCGGTGCCAACGGAATACGAAAAGGACAATACTCTCCAGCGTATCGAAACTGTTCGATCCTCTAGGTTGGTTCTCTCCAGTACTCATCACCGCAAAGGTAATTATTCAAGACCTTTGGATCACTGAATTGGATTGGGATGATCCTGTGTCAATGAAGCTAGATGAGATTCCGTGTAAATATCGAAAGAATCCGGCCAAAGTTGAACAAATTATTAGAGTCGCAGATCAATGGAGGAGGTTTAAGGACAACTTGCCCAAACTAGAGAAATTTTCGATTCCCGGTTGGGCTTGCACATCACAAAAAGCTGTCGTTCACATTCACGGATTTTCAGATGCATCTGAAAGGGCATACGCCGCAGTCATATATATATGTAATATAGAAAATCACACATCAACCTTGCTAGTCAGCAAATCAAAGGTGGCTCCAATCAAAGGCATATGGCGGTACCGAATATTCCACGACTCGAGCTATGTGGAGCACTACTGCTCACAAAATTGCTACAGAAGGTACTAACTAACTGGACTAGAGCTTGATTCTCCGATTCACGCCTGGACGGACGCCAAAGTAGTACTAGCTTGGTTGAAAAAACACCCGTCAATATGGAAACCGTTTGTGGCTCATCGTGTCGCAGCGATCCAATCCGCCTTCTCACCAGAGATATAGGGACATGTGGCTACTCATGAGAATCCGGCAGACGCAGCCACTCGTGGAATGTCTCCAAAGGAATTAAAAGATTGTCAACTTTGGTGGCATGGCCCAGAATGGATCACCAAATCAATGAATCACTGGCCTCAGGTTACGGAAGAGTTGACAGAATGTCAAGAAGAACGTCGAACAATCCACGTAGTTCAATCAAAAGAACCAGAATGGGACTTATTCACACGATTTTCGTCATTAACAACCTTAATACGCACTGTTGCCTGGATAACTCGCTTTACATCAAATGCAAGATCGAGGTCGTCCTGCAACAGCCGCAACACTCAATCGTCAACGACACAGAGTTCATCAGATATCAAGCCACTTTCAGGCGAAGAATATCAACGAGCGTTAATAATACTCACCCGAGTATCTCAAATGCACCATTTCAAGGATGAAATCATCTGTTTATCACAGTCAAAACCAGTGAAGAGCACGTCATCAATTCTAAGACTAAGGCCTTTTTTGGATGCGGAGAATTGCCTTCGCATTGGTGGACGTCTACAACGAGCATTCCTTTCATATGACGAGAAATATCCTTTAATATTGTCAAAATACTCCAATTTGTCATTCCTGCTAGCCGATAATGCACACAAGGTCACTCTTCATGGAGGTACTGAAGTCACCAGAAATTATTTAATCAAGAAATTCTGGATCATTCAAGGACGCAAAATTATTACGTCAGCAATACGTAAGTGTGTCATTTGTACGCGTCACAAAGCCAACACAGCAGTTCAAATCATGGCCCCTCTACCTGAGGATAGGGTAAAACCTCAACGACCATTTGCGACCTCAGGTGTGGATTATGCAGGTCCAATTAAACTGAGATCAGTTTCAGGACGAGGGCATAAATCTTTCAAGGCGTACATTTGTCTGTTCATATGTTTTCCAACGAAAGCAATCCATTTGGAGGTTGTCTGATCCCACCACAGAAGGCTTTTTAGCAGCGTTTTAGACGCTTTGGGTCACGTCAGAAAGGCACTGCTACGGATAGCTCACGGAGACTTACTTCGCCCCATCGCCAAGATCGTCGTCCTGCCCATCAACTTGGAGAATGGATAAAAGAACATCAAGATCTAGTGAGTAGCTAGTAGGAGTAAGTAAGTAGTAGTAAGCTAGTAAGAGACAACTTGTTGTAATGAGTGGCATTTACCCTCTTTTATTTGTTAACTATTGTACAGAGTGGCAGATGCCCTCTCTGTTCACTTATATTATAATTCGGAAGTTCATTTAACACTATATTCATTTATAACTATTTAACTAGAAAACCGTTTATAACTACAAAATTATTTTATACAAATAGACCTCGTTAACTACAGCCGTTACGGCGGGCGGCCAACTCAATAGACACTTTTAGCACGTCCTAAATTTTAAACGTATCCGTATACGCATCTGTCTGCGCATGCGCAGAATAGATACGATGGTCTCGATACGTTACGTTGCCCGTATCGTTACGGGCCTACCGTCGTATCCCTATCCGAACACGTATCCTGTCGCGTATGCAACTAGACTCGGTAACTTTCGAGAGTTACTAGATTTTATAGCGGTAAGATTCAAATATTAGTTTATCCTCTCTTAATTTCCGCCATCGGTCGCGACGGCGAGGCGGGCGTTATGTTAGGCAGGCGCAAGGTGCCTCGATGCCGCTCTTCAATTTAGGGTTAAACGTAATTGTGGAGACTTCTACTACTACCTTACTAAAACCCTCCTAAGAAATGGATCAATAGGACTGTATATACCTGTTAAGGAAACTCGATTTACAACAATCGGGTCAGGAATTTGTAGAGCCCTGGCTAGCCTCGGTATATCCCTTCTTTTAAACCTAAACATGGCAAGGCTGAGGCTATCGTTATAACAGGCAAGATCAAAATTTCCATAAAGAGCTGCCCGGTTACCCAGGAGGTCCCCATCGTGCAAAATATGCCTCATCACTAGATCGTCCAAATTGTCATCTTTATCAGCCTCATCAATTAGGATGGGGTGAAGTATATCGTCCATAATTATGTACAATAATTAGGGTAAACCACCCAGTTATTGGACACCTTGAGAGAACGGAGTTAACGAGAGAGGAGATCTTAGGTGATGGGGCGTCAAGGAAGAAGGTATGGTGGCTAAGAACGATGGACCAGAGGAAGAAGGAGAAGGAGAAAGAGAAAATGCGCACAAAATGCATGATACAGAGGAATGATAACGGTTTACGTAAAGAGAAGTATGCATGGAAAGAATTGTGGAATGCTGGTATGGGAGGAACACTGTAGGGAATATCGATACCTTACTTTTTGAAAACCAAGTAAGTGCAACTTTTCACAAAAATGCCATTTATAGCTTACTGCGTTAAGGTTTAAAATCTGAACACAGTAAGCTATAAATGGCATTTTTGTCAAAAATTGCACTTACGAGGTTTTCAAAGTAAGGTATCGATATGTTTGTTACCTGCCAAGTCCTTTTCTAGGCCAGTGGGCCGAAATAAACTATCTACCTATCTATCTATCTATTCGACACCTTACAGTTATTAGACAGTCTAATTTAAATGAATAAAAACAAGATTTCTAGTTCTTACTTAAATAAATATTATCAATAAAAAAATAAGAACACTCTGTCCAATAACTAAGTTCTTTGACAGTTTTTTTGAGGTTATTGCTTTCGGTTTCGTATACGTATGGGTAGATCGATACTTGCTTAAGGGGCCCGAACACTGTAAAATTTTCGAAAAATCGATTTTTTTTTATTTGCTAAATCAATAGCTTAGACATCGAAGAACATGTATGTAAAGTTTCAAACAAAAATTCGAACTCTAAGTATTTCAAAAGAGCGCCAGACGCTGACGTGTCGGCTGAGCATATTTGGCGTTTCGGAGCACTGTGCGCGTATGGTAAATTCTCCTGTTTGCTTTGCTTATTCTAGCTCAAAAAAAAAATCATAGATGGCAGCATGATTGCAGAAGTATATACACACATATACTTGTGTATACATGTATACATTACGGTAAACATAACCTTAAATTTAGTGAAAACAACGTGCTCTTGTTTTGTTGTCGAAATTTCTTATTCTCGTGTTTTTCAAAGTTAAATTCTTGTGTTTATTTTTGAATAATGGATAGAAGAAATAAAAGACACTGTGCTGGTAAGCCGACAAACAGAAGTGATAGAAAAAAACAAAGAGTTGGTCCAGAAAATAGATATGTTGCAGAGAAAGTGACGGTGAATACTAGTACATCTGAGCAGAAGCTCAATACTTCTTTTGAGGATTCTGACGTGTCGATCGATCCAAGTGTTTCTTATAGAGTCATCAATTTTTTATCTATTTTTTCAAAGCTAAGCCAAGTAGTAAAATGTAAAACATGTGGAGGAGACGTGGAGTTCTCTGAAACTGCGAGCAGAGGATTGGGTTTCAATTTAATAATGACGTGTAAAAAGTGTAATCCAACGAAAATCCCTTCTTGCCCTAACATAAAAAACGCTTTCGAAGTCAATCGTAGATTTGTTTTTGCCATGAGGATGCTTGGAGTCTCTCAAGCCGGAGCCGAAAAATTTTGCGCCTTCATGGACCTTCCTCGGCCTCTCTTTCCGAAAACGTATGCTGAATTGACCGAAATCGTTAGAAACGCTACAGAAAAGGTAAAAGATATGTCAATCAAGAGTGCAGGTGATGAAGAAAAACGGTTAACGTTGGAGAAAAATACAGATTTCGTCGGATTGACCGTCTCAGGCGATGGCAGTTGGCGGAAACGTGGTTTCAGTTCTTTACATGGCGTGGTTTCCCTAATCGGATATCGTAGTAACAAAGTGCTTGATTTTACGGTTAAATCCTCACATTGCCATGCATGCTCTTTGTGGAAAAATAAAAAAGGTACAGCTGAGTACGATTTATGGTACGAAGAGCACAAGGAATCGTGCGATGCGAATCACGTTGGTCCCTCTGGAAATATGGAGCCGCACGCTATGGTTGAGATGTTTCAAAGGTCGGAACAATTGCATCAAGTAAAGTATGAGTGTTACGTCGGCGACGGCGATTCCAAGACATATAATAAAGTCGTCGAGAATGTTCCTTATGATGTGACGAAAAAAGAATGCGTCAATCATGTATCCAAACGCATGGGTACTCGATTGCGCAATTGCAAAAAAACCACTAAAGGTCTTGGAGGCAGGGGTAAGCTTACTGATAAGCTTATTAAGGATCTTACCCTTTATTACGGGTTAGCTATAAGGCGCAACAATGATTCTTTAGAGAATATGAAAAAAGCCATGTGGGCAACCTTTTTACATAAATCCTCGACCGATTCACATCCAAGGCACGAAAATTGCCCGGAAGGTCTGGCATCTTGGTGCCAATGGCAAAAGGCTCGCGCGCTCGGAAAACTGAAAGGTTTTAAACACGAATCTGCATTACCCCAAGACGTTCTGGATGCTATAAAGCCGATATATACCGATCTCAGTCGTGACGATCTTTTAAAACGATGCTTGGGTGCTTTCAATCAGAATAATAACGAAAGCTTCAACAACATTATCTGGAAATTCGCGCCGAAATCAACGTTCAGTGGAGTAAGAACTGTACATATTGCAGCAAACATAGCTACTATTATATTTAATAATGGTCACACAGCACTTCTACGTGTGTTAGAATTCATGGGAGTCCGTATCGGAATGAATCTTTACGATTACTGTCAAAAGATTGACAAAGACGCATCAATTACGCGAATCGTCATACACGGGCAAACACGCGTGAAGGACGTTTGCATGCCCAGGAATTGCGCCAAAAACAAATGATGGATGCGGAAGAGCTGCTCTACGGCCCTGGGATTGCCGAGTAACAAAATAAATCACGTAAGACCTTTTTTACTACCTTTTTTAATTCGATTTGCCCCTTTCAAAACTTAAAACGCGATTATCTCGAAACCATGTTTTTTGACCGCGTTGACAGCATAACTGGAAAAGTTTTTATCCGATCGACCTGATTCAAATTGCATTCTATTCGGGAATAGTGTCGCTTCTGCTCGACGTAGCCGTTTTTCGATATATGCCAAACTTTTTTTTTATAAATAATTTAGTGCAAAATTTTACGCGAAAAAAAAACTTTTTCTTCAAACAGCCGCCATTTTTTTCTAATCAATATTTTTAAAATCCCCTACGTCAAACAGTAGCCAGTAATGTATATTTCAAGAATATTTTTTGTTTTTTGCTCTAGGAGGCTCCGTTTTGCTGATTTGCTGTCAACGCGACAAGGGTCATTTTAAAAAGGCGCCATTTTGGATCAGCTACAGAATACAAACATGGCCGCCAAAAAAAAAAAATTTTTTTTCGATAATCTAAACATTTATTAACATATGTGTAAAGTTTCATGTAAATCGGAACGTCCGTTTTTTTTAATAAATAAAATAAAAATCATATGAAAAATCGCAGTTTACAGTGTTCGGGCCCCTTAAACGGTTATTTTGCAGCCAACGTAAGTCGATACGTTTACGGATACGGATAGGGATACGGAGAAAATTTTAGGGTTTGCTAAAAGTGTCTAATATATAAACGCGAATAGCCATCTAAAGTTTTGGTGTATCTACTTTATACTATTTAAATCAAACCAAATTATGTATGCAACGAACCATTAGATAGGTAATCAACAATTATAACGATGTAACGTAAAACCTACATTATTCAATCGGAACATGAGATATTCAAATCTGTATCGTCATAATCTGTAGTCTATGTTAAGTAGAGTAATCTTCGCTACACGAAGAGGCGGGCGGAATGTTCTGAACTGAATCCTGTATGCGCCTGTCACCATGCAGCCCGGTGTGCCGACCGTAATATGTGTGAGTGGGCTCTCGCCTCGCCGCGCTAGTCAGTCGTAGTTTCAACGTTGTACAAATCTAACCTAGTAGTACCAATTATACGAAGTGATAACTGCCAAGTTTGTAGTGTGACAAAGAACCTTCCCAAACAAATGTAAAAAATTATATACTAATAAAAACTATTATTACTAAAATTAATCCTCTAATTATTATATTAATTATATAATTTATTAAAAAATTTATTCCTATTCGTATAGAGCGTATTTATTCCTATCGTATAAATTCACGAAAAAACGCCCGCTACACGCGTAAGTCCGCGACGATATGGTATAGACGCGCGGGTATAGGTATACCCGCATGCAATGTGTTAATTTGAAGTCAAATTGTAAAATATTATATTGAGTATTCCACATTTAAAAGAAAAACTCATTTTGACATAACTCAAAAACCAAAAACCCAATAAAAAAAAAATTAAAGTCGGTCATTGGAAACTACATAAAGATCTACAAAAAATCACCGTTATACTGTTCTTCTATCTTTAAAAATAACCGAAATATAAGGCCATGAAGGAAATGGCAAAAAATGAAAAACTCCCTGTACCTATCTCAATACTGGATCTAGTTAGCCGTGAGATTTTGACAGCATGAAGTGCCCTTTCACATGGGACCGATGATCGGTGCTGACGATTCGACAAGCCACGGGCTAATCGTGGTCGGTATATATATATATATTGTTCACACACACGCACGCACGCACGCACACACACACACACACACACACACACACAATCGGATGATACGCATTCATGTGAAAGCTACGTTTGAAACAATGGACCAGACCGATCGTCAGCGCTGATCATCGGTCCCATGTGAAACGGCACTAAATTTGTTTTCAAAATCGGTCCCGAGGATGTGTAACGGATTTTTTCTATAACGTTTTTCCCAAAACTCCGTAGATACATCGAAAAGGCGACACCGTGTATATTTACAAATTACATATAGGCAGACTGCTATTTATTTTATTTTGAGGTATACAAACTGACTTATTCACACCGTATCTTTAAATTTTACTTTATTGCTATAATATTTCGCGTTTCTGCTCCAACGAAATCTGGGTTTGATCCAAGAAAAGCGAACACTGACAAAGCATCGATTTGAGGCAAATTGTCAGACTTCCCTTGTACAAATCCACTGTCCATTTTCACAGCACAACACAAGCTTCATACTCGAAACAGTCAAACAGTCCTATCCGAGAGTGTATAGTGACGTCACGGCCCGGCGTGCCGCTCGACCGGCCGTTTCAAGTGGGCGGAGCTTATCGCAAATTTTATTAATTCGCGTCAGAAAAAATAAAAATAAAAAAACATCCAAACTTTTTTACGTGCTCAATCCATTTATGATGTAAAAAAAAATATGTGCATATTCCTGATTCTGATTCGAAAATGACAGATTTTCAAGATGATCGACTAACATGGACCAAAAACTACGACATTGTGCGATTACGTTGAAAATAAATTTAGTCTTCAAGATCGTTGATACCGAATCTAACTTGGGAATGGCCAATGAGGCACTTTATTAATGTGAATTCTCTTGCCTCTCAGGATTCAAGATGCTTTATTAACGTGACTTCCTCCGCTTCTCACGTCTCTGAGTATTGGATGACTTTAACTAATTACATTTTTGGTTAAATGTGAGCATAATACCCTGGTAGCTCGAGAGTTCTCGGGACTCCTGACGTCACGGGGCCGACCACCGGAGGACCTCGTGTGGGGCCTATCCCCACCCTTTGTCAGGGCAATAGACTGACCTGACCTGGGATAGCTAAGGGGACACTTTTGGACATTCCTTCCGGAGACGTTGTCGTAGCAATACATTTCCTTACGTCGTTTACATCTATAATAAACCCTGCTTAGAGGATATACACTGGCGTTCACTTTTGTTCTCACAATTCAGAAGTGGGATCTGAATTAAAAGTTTTCGCCCTAAAGAGACAGTGAAGTGATTTCTTAATACATTACTCCCTCCATAATTCCCTCCTCGTTAATTCAGAGCGCCCGAAGCACAAGAGGAGAAGCATTCCCCCACTCTTGTTATGACGTACGTTGCGCGCAGGTATGCGCCGAAGGGGAATACGAGTTCAGTTTACGCGTCTATTTTGGTTGCGCGCAGGTATGTACAGTCTGTTTGATAAGAGCGTGTACGGCAAAACTTTGTCCTCGAAACCGTTAGAGAGGAAATTCAAGCTTGTGTGCGAGTAGGTAGCGACACCTTTTCTCTCAGATGCTTTATACAGAATGCCTCAGTTGTCGTTCGAACTTGGTCATAGAAAATATACATATTTCACCATGTCTGCCGCGTACGCATCACGTTACGAAGCTGCGTTTCTGTGTTCACATCCGAAAGGACCAAAAATGTCGCTTGGGGCGGCTGCTAAGTACATGAAAAAGTCGAGGACATTTGTAAGTAAGTGGGTGAAACGTTATTCCGACGTAAAAAATGTCTATGACCTCCCGGATCGTGGCTCTCTATGAAAAATAACGAAAAAGGAGGACAGATTGATTTTACGGTTGTTTGAGAAAAATTCTTGTCTAACATTGCGTGGGGAGCAAGCGATTTTGCGTAAAAAGGGCCTAAATGTGTCATGTGATACTATAAGAAGACGTTTACTGGCTCATGAAGTGAAATTTCGAAGCACAGTGAAGAAATCACTACTGTCCACAAAACACGTCGAAAAAAGACTCAATTAGGCGAAAGAAAATTTGGAGCGTGATTGGGAGAACTGGCCGTCGCAGTCACCAGATGCTAATCGAAAATGTGTGGGCGCTCATGAAGTTGAAGCTCCGAGGGAAGAAGATCTGGACCGCCAAGCAGTTATTTCGACAGATTCGATTGATATGGAGGTCTTTATCTCAAGATTACGCTATACAATTGGTCGAAAGTGTACCTCGGAGATGCCAGGCAATTATTAATAATGGAGGCGATTGGACATCTTGTTACTAATAAAGCATCACAGTCTATATCATGTAGTATGTGTGTATTTTTTTTCAGTCATTATCCCAAATAGTTTTTGAGTTTTGCCGCACACGCTCTTATCAAACAGACTGTACCTCTCTAACGGACGGAGTGGGAGTATTCCATAATTCATTTTTCTTAGAATTCAAAGCCCCGTCGTACTGAATTATGGAGGGAGTACTGTAGTTGTGAGTGTTATAAGTGCTGTGTAAATAATGGCAGATCGAATACAAAGGCGGTCGCCTCCAAGATGCTGTTCTACCTCACCCACGAGACCTCGTTCGGGAACGCCACCGAGGTCGCGTTTGAGAACACGATTGAGATCACGCTCCGGAACACCGTTGAGGTCGCGTTCGCGATCACCTTCACGACCGCGTCGGTCATGGAATCGTCGATCTCGTCGGGATTCGCAAAGTTCGGATGATATTACGTTCACATTCACATTATACACCGCCGCTAAGACATAACCCCAGCAATAAACCACAATCACTAAGTGGAAGGAGTGAAGATTATCGCTATGAAAGTCGATCATCGAACAACAGCGGTTCAGCAGATTGGCAAATGGCTTTTGAGAAATTGATTAAAACGGTTCACATCGTTGCAGAATCCAACGCAACAACATTGACGGAAGTCCGGAAACCAGGACCTCCACGACAAAAAGAAGCCAAACTGCAGGAAAACAGTTGAAGGCTTATATCGATAGCAGAAGTGAGTGCGTCACCCTGCGAAGTGGACCAAATAAGCTTTGATTTACAACCAACGGAGACAATACTACGAGGCTACGGCGGAGGTATGGTTCGACCATTGGGGGCAATAAAGGCGACCCTCGGAGTCGCCCTGGCTGAAGGGTCAGTGGAAATCTTCGTCGTACTAAACGAACTGCAAGGAGTTCTCTTAATAATTGGACAACCCTTCTTGGACCTACCTCGCGTCACGATGGTACAAAGAGATGGACAATTATGGCTGTTCGATAGGACCCTGGCAGTACTGCCGGAAGTGGAGAAATTGCCGCCACAGAAAGAGCCCATATATGGTCAACGGAGACAACGGTAATCCTTCCACAGTACGCTAGATATGCCCAGGTAGCGGTAAGAACGGAATATCAAGGTGATGTATACATGGAGTTTAGCGTACATGGCGAAGAATTGAAAGAGCATTGTATACCGCGCTGTATAATTAGTACGACTGGCGACCGGAGTGCCAATAGTTAATTTATTCGATACTCCACTTATCCGAAAAGGAAAATTAATTGCAAAGGCTGAGATTGCTAGGGGAGAGACCTCTGTCGATCAAAAAATTAGGCAGAAACAATTAGAAATTAATGGTATTCAGAAATTAATGTTAGAGCAACTCCCAAAGGATCATATTAAAGTCGATGAAAGTATCAGCGATGTACACAACGAGAAACTGTACAATTTATTAGACAAATACAGGGAATGTTTCGCGTTAAACACCGCAGAATTGAGTAAAATGAACGCCGCTGAGCTTCGTATCAAATTGATGAAGGATTCAACAGTAACATACAGACCTTACAGACTGTCATATTATACAGAACGAGAGACGGTTCGCGGCATAATCGATGACCTTAATAGCAATGACATTATTCGCGAATCTAACTCGCCATTTGCAAGTCATATTCTACTCGTGAAAAAGAAAAACGGTGAAAGTAGAATATGCATTGAGTATAGAGCGCTAAATGTTCTCACAAAAAAAAGATAGGCATCCTTTACCGTTGATAGAAAATCAATTAAATAATCTGCAAGGGTGTCCATATTTTACAAGCTTAGATTTAGCGTCGGGTTACTATCAAATACCGGTTGAGAAAGGTTCCATTGAAAAGACAGCATTCGTCATACCCCTGATGGACAGTATGAATTCCTCAGAATGCCATTTGGCTTTCTGGCAACACGGAACAGGGTATCCGCCTAGGTAATTATAAAACCAAGACAGTGTCCAATTTCCAAGTAGCGGTACCGAAAGATGTTACGGGTGTGAAACAATTTATCGGCTTAGCTAGTTATTTTTGAAAATTCGTGGAAAGCTTCGCAATTATCGCACGACTTCTCACATTATTAACTAAGAATGCTGAACCTTGGCTATGGGGGTCGCGCAGCAGGAGGCATTCTAAGCAATAGGGAGGTTCGGACCAAAAATATTTTATCTTATTTCTCTATGGAAACTATTATACATGTGTAAGTAACCATGCACGTGAAAGAATTTTTCAAAAAAATAAAATTTACTACTTCAAATTGCACATTGTAACTCCGGCGATAACGTTAGTGACGAGAACGTTTTCTTATTGGTTTGACGTCACTTGCCAGACACAAGCTCCGCCTTCTCCCGGGGAGCAGTGCAGGCATATAGCGCGAACGTGATTTAACTATCTGGCTCTCTTGGATCGGCAAATGTTTCGGGGGTGAATCAGCGATGGTCAGAAGGGAAAAGGGCTATCAGCTTCTATTTGAGGAAAGGCTTATTGTTGAGACAGATGAAGTTGATAAAAACAATAAGATTGACGTAAATTCCTCAAAAGATTCGGAAGTAACAAACTTCGACGAAATTCACGTATCAAAGATTTGCGTAACGTATCATATGATGAAGATTACTGTTGAATATTAATTTTTTATAAATTTGATCACGATACTATCAGTTTTTATTTAATCTTATTAGAATATAAGAGTAATTTGTATCTACAAACTATGTATGTATCAGATAGATTTAAGATTGAATGATAATGATTACCTACTTGGTCTGATTGAGGTCTTCTTTTGGGGTTTTTCCTTAATCCGTAGCAACAGATGTTGGACCATTGTTATGTTCCCCAAAAGAAATTATATAATAGATAAGAAAACTTCTACATTAATTTAATCGATTACTTCTTGAGTGAGAGTATTGAAATAAGCAAAAACTGCTCGATGTTAGATATTTATAATCCTAAGTTTAACCCTTTCGCTCATGGTGACCACAAATGTGGACACGCGTGGATTAATGTATATATAAGGTCATAAATTAGAATTTTGACCGTTTGTTCACAAGAAGTACATTCGTGGATATTGTAACGAACGTATAAGGCATATATCGCCATACAAATTAAAAATTAAATTTATAAATGAACTAAAAAAATTTAATTTATGCAAAAAAAAATTTTTTTATTAAAAAAAATTTAAATTTAAGTCATCGAAGAGCTGGAATATACATTATCAATTGTATGGCTGTAAAAATAAAAATTCGAGAGTGAAAGGGTTAAGAATATGATTTATTATCGCAAAGGAAAGGTAAGAGAGAGAGAGAGAGAGAGAGAGAGAGAGAGAGAGAGAGAGAGAGAGAGAGAGAGA